>VZUI01040027.1:0-212775 GCA_013401135.1 Cettia cetti | reverse complement strand
TTCTTTTCTTTTCTTTTCTTTTCTTTTCTTTTCTTTTCTTTTCTTTTCTTTTCTTTTCTTCTTTTCTTTTCTTTTTTTTCTTCTTCCTCCCCTCTCCCTCACTGTCATATTTGGCATATTGAGGACATCCATCTATATATTCTGTAAGAATCAGTATCTTTGTTATTCAGCAAACACAGAAAATGACTGAAGAAGAATAATTTCATTTGGCATTATTCAGAGATTTGAAAAGCAGTAAGCAAGAACATTGTATTACTCTGATGCAAAAAATTATTCATTCTGTGCCAGTGACTCATACATCAATGCTTTGATATGCATAAGCTGAAACAGTCACCCCCAAATCAACCTCTGTATCTTGCTGTGATCTATCCACCTTCCATCTTAATCACAGATATTATTTGTATGGAATACTATTCCTACACACTCTCCTGTAAACACTTTTGAATCCACATGCTACAAAATACTGTCTTCAACTACTAAAGCGTGATTTGGAGGTTTCAGTTTCAGAGGGAGAACTACCATAGCCTGATGGCCAGAAGTGAGAAGAACTTTTAACTGCTACAGCTTTGTTAATCATCTTTGTATGCTGATTGTTTTGACCCACCAGTGCCAACATAGGAAGATCTGAACTGCAGGAATCACAAGTTCCACTACTAGGTACATCAAGCTGCACGTAACTTTGAACTATTCAAGGTGAGAATGCTGCACTTAGTTCTTCAGAGGCTGTCATATATCTCCTCTCTTTGCATAAAATTAAACTCTATCAGAAAAGGAGCAGGCTCTCATATCACCTCGAAACAGTTGTTTACTGCTTTTTCTTCATCTTCTTCCTCCATTCCAAAGGTGTTGGTTTTTTCATACTTCTAATTTTTTTTTAATCCATCTTTTGTTGTACTAGAATGATCTTGTAACAGCCTTAAGCCTCTCTTTTCTTCCATAGATGCTCTCTTAGATACTGTACTATTATATAGTCTTGATATATGTCCTCAAGATCTTCCCATAGTTTCTCTTTGTACCTTTGTTCCAGCAATGATTTCAGCTAAAATTCTGTTTAGGAATTTTTCATTAAATATGTTTGGCCTTTAACAGATATAACAAATCAACTTTTCATCATATTGTCCCAGTAGTGATTGAATGTAGCAGAGTCAGACCTGCATGACGCAAGACATTATCTTTACTAGCTGAGCTGGGGAAAATACCAGATTTGGGTTGAATTTTGAAGGGCACTAAAGGTGAAATAAGGCAACTTGCTTAAGTGCCTTGTCTTATTCTGCAGCAAAATTCAAAATCTTATATTTGTTAATAATTTGTTATGCTGCTTGAATCTGACCATATGCCAGAGCATACAGGCAAAAAGAAGAAGTGCCTGAAGGCCAAGAACATATTTCTGGTCAAAAAAGGAGACAGGAGAATCCACTTACCAACTACCACAATTTCGTAGTTAAGGCACTTGCCTACGAGACAAGTCAAGACTTGCCTACTTGATCAAGTCCCAGACTGATTTTTTTCTCTGTCTGATTTACCAAAGAAAAAAATCAAAGACTTTATGTCTGTTTGACCCTGGGACTGAGCCATTTGGAAACTTCAGTAAAGAAGAAAATGTTTGCACAGCTCAAAGTAGGAATGCTTTTAGACCCTTACATCTCTTATGCTGTTTTTCTCTTTTGCATTTTAAAACTCCACATGCATATTTATTTTATAAACTGTGTCCTATTTGACATAAGATGTTCAACTTTCAGCACCTATAATGACAGCTAAACTTTTTCTTCCTTCCCAGATGAGCTTCAGTCACCTTGTCTTCTCTCCTGTGAATGCAATGAATATTCAAAGTTTGGGTATTTCACTTTTGCTTAGATGTTCTTTAGCTATCTTCCTTCAGTTCCAGGATGGCTTCTAACAGAGGACCAAAGTGCACTGGACTTTACTGTGAGCTTTTGTTTGCTTGCAAAATTGATTATATTATTTTAAAGCACAATATCACAGAGGGTCCAGAGGAAGCTCCTCCATAGACATTCCATTTTTACACTTTCATATGTCTAGATTCACATCTCATTTATAATGGATTTCCAATTCCAGTGGAGACAATGAAAGTAAAATTAAAATAGCGCTCAGTAAAAAGGATTCGGTATTGTCAGAGACACTGCTGTGAAGGGCATCTGAACCATGATTTTCTTGGATATCAGGCTTGAAGATGCTGTCTCAGATCACAGAGCAAGAAAACTATGTATATGTCATAGCCTTCTGCAGAAAGTATGACCTTTCAAACTCCTGTCAATTTAAAAACCATGAACTTTATGTTGAAATCATAAGAACAAACAGTAGTATTGGAGCAACCTCAGTTTTTCTCTCTTTTATTCTAAGGATGTGAGGTTTGTGTGAAGGGAAAAAGTAACAGCATGGCAACTGTTCTAGAGTACATGTAGTGGCTTATTGTTGTCAGAAAGTACATGGATATGTCTCAATGTTGTAACTGTAACTCAGTTTTATGAACTTTATCACATAGTCATTGTCTTTATTGCATCTAGATAAAAGATTTTAGTGGGTCTTAACTCAGACATGAATGAATGATGGCCAAAAGTGAATGATGGTCAAAAGCAAGGTGCTCTGTTCTCAGTTCCTCAATATCTGTTTGACCGAGGTTGAAATTGGTCTGTTTTGCCCCACTGACACTAACAGGACAAAGCAGACACCATGGTAAGAGGACTAGAGAAGGGGCTCATTCTGCTCTGAAGTTTCCAGCACAGCTGTGTGGGGCAGAGGCAGCAGGAGGCAGTGGCAGGGGTGTCCCCTACCATGGCAGCTACCCAGGCCGTGCAGCAAAGTCCTCCCGGGGGCCAGCGGGAGGACCACGCTAGAGCATGGACATACACATGCCAGGAACAGGGCAAGGGGGCTCCCTGCCTGCTGAACAGAAGCCTCTCTCCATCCATGCCCTGTCAATAAAGAGGATTTGAAGGGTAGAGGGTGTGTAAAGAACTCTCTGCTTGCACTCACACCTGGCTGCAAGAGAATACAGGAATGGGAATGGGACTGCAGAGGTAACCCAGAGCCAGGGAAAGGCCCCCAGGTCATGAAGCTGATGGACAAGGCTTTTCCACAGGACAAGGAACACTGCCCACAGCAGGAGGCTGTACAGTAGGGTCGGGGTTGCCTCGGATTCCACCACAGCCCCCAGGGGTGAGTCCCTGTCCAAGAGAGGCAATGGGAGAGACTCTGGAAGGGCTGAAGCAGCAAAGCACCTCCCCAGGCACCAGGGGCAGCCAGTCGTGCTGGGCCATAGCATATCCTCCAACCTGTGCCTTGGAATCGGCAGAGCCAGAGCTCAGCTTGGAGTAGACAGTGCAGCCCAGCACTCTGTGGTGATTTATCACCATTATTATTTTAGAGAAAAATGTATAAACACTCATGCACACACTTAATTACGAAGTATCATTTAGCAATCTATTCTCATACAAGTTTTCTTCCTCATGTAAGCTGTTAGGTATGATTGTTTAAGGAAGTTAACTGGAGTTACTAAATATTCCTGTCATATGCTTTTGGGGAGATTTTTTTTTTTCCTAGGCCTATAATGACATATCAGAATTTACAGCATACACTACATATAGTCTTGGTAAATAGGACTATGGGGAAGAAATTATAGTGCAAGAATTCATTCCTGTTTTCCCTCTTGTTTTAGTGATAGCACTGACACAAAGGAAATTTGACTTCAAGTAAGCATTTCTGTGTTTCAAAATGTTATTTAAACACTTTCAGGTCACCCTAGGGAATGTATTTCACCAAGGGCTTTGTTTTGGTGGTTATGTGTGAGTGTGCATTTCTGCGCAAAAATGTTTCTCTGTGTGAGTGGAAAGCCCATGGGGATTTTTTTTAGTGCATTAGGTTGGGATTTATCATAGCAAAAGCTTGCTAAGAAGATTTACTGTTTTGTCAAATTAAGCTTATCACTTGGTTTTATTTCACCAACTTTTGTAATGCCAGTTTATAGGTAAATAGGGCCAGAATCTGAGCGGAGAAATTTTTTCTATTGTAAAATGTTTGGAAAAATATTAGAAATTAACCTAATAGCTTTAATTTCTCTCTGTGGACTCTGACACAATTTTCAACTTAAAGCTAAGTGTTTTCTAACAAAAAAAAATGTATCCATTGCATCACATTAGATGCTTTAACTCATCATCACACTTTTGTGAATTTGTTTGCACTCATGTTTACTTTAGTGCCTCAATAACATGTGGTTTCCCTGATTCCTTCAGGTCACTACTCATCTTCTAGCTTAGAACTTGGGGTTTGAGCAATACCTCTTTTCCCAAAACAAAGATACATTTCTTTCCAGATTGTCTTCACTTTTAATAATATCCATCAAAGCTAAACCAGGAGGCTACAGTTTTGCTACTTCTTGCACCGCTGTTTCTGGCTGACCAGGTTGCTGGATACACGGGCATGGTATCACAGTCCAGCAAAACAACATCTGCTAGAGCAATTAGAATTACATCACTGCTGGTGGAGAAATGTTTGTAAAAGTTTTTGAAGATGAAAGGTCAAATTCACAGGAAAACTGATGCAGAATTCTAACAAAATTACACAGAGTCCTTAATATCTTTTCTTCTATGCCAAATACCTTATCAAAATACCCAACGCAATGTTAGAAACAAGTGTAGATGTGTCTGTTTTGCAAAGACAGATGAATACAAATCAGTGAAATCAGGAAGGTGGCCACTTCAGTTCACAGAGCTTGGTTCAAATGACAGAGGGTAGGCTCACACAGCCACATGCCCCTGGAAGTGAATTGTCACATTAGTCTCTGTGCGTATATGGTTCCCACAGAATACCACAATCTGCATCCAGGGACTCCCAAGGCACATAAAATGCAAGCAGCTCTTTGCAGGTCCCATGGTATGATTTCTGATTTTGAGGTTATGTAATTATGTAGCTGAACTGGGCAAAGGACCCCAGAGCTGCATTTTGCAAGGCTCCAAACCGCTGCTCACAGTCCCTGTGTACTGGCAGGCATGGAGCTTGACCACCCAGGCACTGAGGACTGAAGCACAGTGAGGAGCTACAAATACAGGCTCCAGCTGGAGATCCAGATAAGCTTACATCACAGAAGGAGGAGCTGTTCTGAGAACAGTCAAAGCACTGAAGTCCAGAGACAGCACTTTTTGACAGCTGCCCAAAAAAGCAGAATAATGCTCTTGTGTGCCATGAAGTACAGATGATGTGCTTCCAGCCTTCAACCTCTGTGTGTGTGTCTACTCACATTGCATTTTCATTTAATGGCTGAAGGGAAGGGTGCCTGAAATTATGATTTGTAATCCTCTTCTACATTAAATTAAAAAAAAAAAAAATCGGGGGGGGGGGGAAAGAGAAAAAAAAAAAGTGTACATGTCCACGGTTAGTGTTACTGATCCCTGACAAATGACCTTTCTAAAATAAGGTAAAGGTTCTTAACAGTGGTCCTGGGTATGACAAGGATATTATAGAACCAATCCACTGTGAGCACAGTAATAGACTAGAATTTTTCCAGCTACCATTTTCATTATCAGATAAGCAAGGTATAATACCAACAGAGCAAAAAACCTTAGCACTTTTCTTGTACAATACTCTGTACAAAATCCCCAATCTTTCTTTATTTTTCACACCGGAAAACATTTATTAAATTTAATCTTCCCTCATGTGGAGCATCCACTATCTCAAGCTGGGAATTTAGGATTTACAAACAGTGTTGAGCCTTCAGGAAATATACAGCACAGTTTGGAAGAAAAACCTCTGGTCTTTCTAACTTTTAATATTCTCTTCTACCTAAAGTTTTGTCTCCTTCAGGTACCCATGAGGTTTCAGTACTTGTCTATTCCCAAATTTACCCACCAGAAATCCAGGTATTTTGTCTAAATTAACTATCTTGGATGGGGAAAAACTGGCATTTCCAAAAGATAACTGTCTACTGAAACAATGTCCCTTTAAGTGTAATGCACACTTCATTAAGGTGCTTCCACTAAGGTCCTCAATAAAGGATCTTAAAGATCCTGATTAAGTTCTTTGCCCTTCAGTTATAAAAGAGTTTTAGGGAAAGAGTCATGCATAGCATCAGGTGAGATGTATGTTACCTTTCCACCTTTCTGCTGAGGTTATAAGCAAACTTTCATAGTTTCTAAGTTTACACTGGCCAAATAATTCCTGAGACAATACTTCTTTTGCTTATTCCATTCCACTTATATCTGAATTATTCACTATGTTGCACTTTATAAACATTTACAGTTGATATGTTCTAAAGGGAACAAATAACAGTTTGCCTGCTATGAATGTGGCTTTGACTGCCAACTCCAATACCAGCAGTACAGAGAAAAAAATTCTTTACTTTCCCCTTCAGTTGGTATATTGCTGGGAAATAATGGATGGGAAGAAGATTTTTCTGCTGAAAAGTTGTATTCCGTGCAGAAGCAATTCACATTGCAGAGGAATTTGAAGCTAAAAAAATTTTTGCTTAAGGAAAAACTTTTATAGCAAGCTGTACGATAATTGTAGCTATTTTTTCCTCTAAATTTTTGTGGTCATAAAAAATCCTTTCAACATTTTTATATTAGAACTAATTTTGTCAAGAAAAAGGAATAGAAAACTATAAAAAATATAATTCCTAAACAAAGAAGAAATTTGTGGAATTATGAAATGGTTAAAAAAGTTTAAATTTTGGCTTTAATATTGAGGGAGAGGAAAATCTGCATCAAAATTTCTCACAATAACAAAAAAAAAATGTTCAAGATTCTTTGAAATGCTTTGAAGACTGACCAAACACGTGAAGCAGATCTGTGCATTTAGGATGACTGATGGTTTTTGGATTGAAATGGCTGGTTTTTACTCAGTATCATAGCATTGCCATCTGGAATTATTAATCCGTAGGATCCCTTCACAGTTTTGACAAACGTAAGGACAGGTTCCCAGGCTAGAAAGCACCAATGTGTCCCTGCAGCCCACTGGGACACCATCAGTCTTATCCCTCGGAACATCTTTCCCTGGGCACTAATTAATGCTGAGGAAGAGATAAGCATCCTTGTGCCTGCAATAAAATGAGACCAGTCCAGACCTGGCAGCTACTACAGAGCAGCCAACACTTTGGGGTTTTCTAAGGCATGGTGGGAGACCTTCTTTTTTCCCAGCAGGCAAAGCTTAGTTTTGAATCTCCACAGAATGGAATTAAGTCATATTCAGCAAGCACATTTCTTATCGTAACTCAGTGTACAATTTGTATATATAGCTTCTCAATAATTAATTCTTGCAGCATAAAGGAATCTACAACTCAGGTCTTCTTAAAACTGCCTTGTAACAAGCAGAGAACTTAACAGATATTACTGTCTTTATAAGCAGAACAGGTATAAAGTTCTTCCTAAGACAGTGGAGGGAACATCTTTGCTTGTTCCACTTCAGTCAGGTGCTGCTTGCACCAGCAGAGACAGACAGCTGCCTTTGCATCCCATGAAGAAATGTTTTCATGTGATATTCTGAGTGGGATCCCTCCACTGAGGTCACAAAGGCAGTTTTCATAATGTCCTTTTTCTAAGACAGTGGAGATACGCAACATACAACAAGGATCATGGCACTAGTTTTCTATTTCAATCTACGTGAAGTCACACCTGCCAAGGTGTCACTGATCTCCTTTCATTTATGTTTGAGCCCTTTTGCAGAGATACCAAAGCAGGACAGGTCAATATGCAGAGCTACATGTAAAGAGAAGGCAGCACTAGTTGAGATAGCAACTTTTTCAAGAGCAAAGACACAAGAAAAACTTTCAGCTTGATTTTTTTGTGCATCTCAGAACTTTGATGTTGTTATGGTCATAGACTTGGCCTGGAGGATGAGTGGATATGCCAGTGCTGCAGGACAAGAGCACCTACTCCAGCTTCCAAACACAGTCAACACAGATTTTTCTCCACGGTACACCAGCTCATGCTCCCTGTACTCTAGCTAATTTATTAGAAGCAAACTGTGGAAGCCTTACACTGCCCTTGATGAAATGTTGGATACACAGCACAGCTGCCATCCTTGCACTCTCTGAGGATGCAGACACCAGCCTCTTGCTTGGAGGTGGATATTTACACTATTCCAAAGCACTAAAGTATTGTGAAGGGCCTGGAATCTACAGCTGAAATATACAAGCAGCTGTGTTTTCTTTGACTTTGGACTGTCCCAGCAATGAAGCTGCCTGACAATTTGCATTAGAACTGTGTTTTTAACTACATCAGCTAGGGTTTTTTTGTTTTTTTGTTTTTTTTTCTGAGAATATGGAAATATTCTTAAAAAATCCCTTGAAAATAGAAACTGAGCTTCACAGAAATCTTCAAAATCTTGCTTTTGACATCAGTGTACATAAGTACATCAGTGAAAATAAGATAATCTTCACTTTGGGCTGTGACTTTAAAAGATGCAGCTCAAAGTGGAAAATGATATAATCATTACCTGACCTCTCTGGAAAATGAGCTACCAGGAAGAAAAAGCAACTTATGAGCCACAAAGTCCCTGCTTAAACACTCTTGGGGAGTTTGGACAGAAAGAGGCCTTCAGGGCTTGGCTTTGGAACATACACACACCTCCACTAAGGAGAAAAAAAATCAGGAAAAAGCATGTGAATTTAATGTAAATAATTATATTCAGTCTCCCGTGTTTGAACGTTTATTCTAATGTGAAAGGTTTTCTTGAAGCAGAAAGTGACTGCCTGGTGTGTTTTGGATCCTAACCCAAGGGAATACACCCCCTCCCATCACACAGTAAAATCACATCCCTGCTGTTAATGGCTCCCTGCACAAAGACTAAGAGCCTCTTGCACAGTCTCCTGTTGCACTGCAGGGAGAATTTGGGACCTGCACTCAAAAGCACATGAATTCTGTTCCAGAACCATGATCCTTTTTCAGCTGGCTGCTGCACTGATATAGTCACATTTGCTGTGTAACTGAAGTGTGCTGGAAAGCTTCCCCAGTTTGAATATCCCTTCCAGAGCTGGTGAAAGCTTTTTCTTTTTTTTTCCTTTTTTTTTTTCCCCAGTTATCTTTTTTAATCAGGACTAAGTAAACATACTACGCACTTATAATAAAATCACTGGAAATTCTCTATTTAGTCTCTGTGATTTTCTTTAAAGGACTCAAACAAATACCAGCAGGATCTCTAATCTTATGATCAACAAAGTTACATCACCAGCAGCCTCTGTTTTATCTGTTTATAGATGGGGCTAATGTTGTTAGAGGGTGGTGACATTAACTGTTACTGTATCAGTAGATAGTGCGATTGCATTAGGCAGCCCCAACTTTTCTGTCACCTCTGGTTGCAGTTGCTTAGAGGAACCTCCAGAGATTATTTCTAATACCACAAGACATTGTTGTGGCTAAGTTTGGAGCAGTAGACCACAGAGTTGCCACTGAAGATGCCATAGGAACCTTTGCTGAATCCTCCAGTCATGCAGGAGAAGCACCCCAGCAGCAATGCATTTTGCCAGTGAATAACCTTCCTCTGGGCCAGGCAACCCCAGCTAACTCAGTATGGAGAGAGGAACTAGAGGCAAAGGGTTCAGCTTCCACCCCATTCCTTGGACTCGATGTCCTTCCAGCCAAAATTTGTTCCTCCACCCTCACACTCTGCCTGGTTCCAGGACAACCCTGGGTGCAGGCAAATAAGGATGCAACTGGCATTGCAGGAAGCCAGCCAGCAGCCCAACAAGAAGGTACTCTGGGCTGGGGGCTGCCTGCCATCTCAGCTGCTGCACGGCTGCAGCGTCACCTTCCCTGCCCCCTCCACAGGCTGTGTCCTGGAAAGAGCAGCAGCTGATTATCATCCTGCCTCCCACATAAGAGGGATGTGCTGGAAGGAGCATTACTCCAGCCAGCCTCCCACAGCTTCTTGCTTGAAGTCAAAAGCCCCATCTAACCCTTAACAAACATGAATAAAAGTGCTAGGGAAGGAATTTTAATTGGCCAACACTGTAAATGCTTTGAAGGTGCTGTGTCATTATTGACTAAGTTTCAGCACACCTGAGCCAGCCAGAGGGCAGTGATGTTAGTTTTGAACCCAGCATATTACTGTTACTGTGTCCTAGCACCCCACTGTTAAACTGCATCATCTCTTCTCACTGAACAGATTTGTTGTGCCTCATAGTGTCAATAAAACCTTGCCTTGCTTCTGCACTGAGTTTGCAGGGAGGGTTGGTGCTGGTCTCTTCTCATACCTGGCACTGTTCCACCACCGGCACATGGCTCACCCACATGCAATTCTGAGCACCCACAGAGTGCAGCAGTGTAGATAACCTCCCCCTCTATCCCACTTCTTCCCAGGAGTGCCCTCCCTGCCCTGAGCTGAGCTGTTGCTTCTCCCCCGTGCAGATGCCAATGCAGAAACACCAGTGGGAAACAAGGACAAGACAGAGGAAGGTGAGTTCATTTTAACTGACATGACATCAGAAGTAATCCGAAAAAGAACCTGAGAGGATGCACACTGAGCCCAACAAAATGTTACATATGGCACCCAGGTAGTAAGTATTTGTCAGACAAGATAAGTTAAATTCATAAAGAGCTACTACACAGCTTTCCAGCAGACATGAGAACTGTCTCTGTATCTTAGGCTGAAGGAAATCAGAACCTCTGTATCTCAATCTTTTCAGGTGACCTAACCACAAGATGCAGGGAGCTTTGCTCTTTTTTTCCTTTAGAAAAGGTCCTTTTAATTAAAAATAAATGACATCTGATATTTAGGTGTCTGATGCCCTTTGTCTCCTATGTGATCATGCTAAAATATCAGGAATGCTTCCACTACAAAATAAAACATATGATGAAGTCCAGAGGAAGAAACCTTGAAAGTGACAATTTTCTCCCTCCAAAAGGATGTACATAACTAAATCTACAGTTTATGCACCATAGTAAATGAAATATTATCTATGGAAATTCTGCTGACATTGACTAATAAAAACATCACCACTTTACATTTTTGGTTTGTATTTGGTTTGCATTGTTCATGTGAAGGAACTTTTTAATGGTCAGTTTTAAACACCCAGGGGACAACATCAAGCTCTTATTACACTCATTATAAGTTCCCAAACTGCTTTCAGCTTCCAAGAAACTTCTTGCCTGTTTTTAAATCACAGGTTACAAATATTTGAAAATAATTTTTACTCCCTTCTTCTATCCTAGCTGTATAACCAGTGTCAGTATGCAGTACATTTACCAGGGATAACCAGTGATAGAGGCAACTGCAGTGGGTATAAGGGACTGCCTTGGCAGAAGGACAGACATCCCCCCCATGGATGAGGGAAGGGTTCCAGCATCCCTGGCCCCACCAGTGGTCTGTCACTGAGAGCAGCCCAGTCCACATGAGGGCAACAGTTCCAAAACAGCACAAAAATTATTCTACACTTACAAGAAAGTATTTTCATTTGTATATCCACATTTCAGTGAGGGCTTTAGAAATGTTAAGCCTGTTCCTGCAAAGGTCAGTAAGTGTTATATATGCTACACTGAGATGTTGAAATGCCTGAGTAAAAATAGACTGTTGAATGAGAGACCTTCCACAAATGAATTTTCTAATAGCTTTGATATTGTTGTCAGCACAGATTTCATGGATGAGCTGAAACTAGCCTGAACTTGCTGTGCCACCCAAGTTCATCAAAAACTGCAAGAGGAGCTTGGATGGGGAGGGTAGAAAGGCCCTAAAGGTGATTCCCACTACCTTTAAACCTAGACCTGTTGTCCAAAACAGCCTCAGTGGTCTCTTTCTGCTTTCCGTCATCTGGAAGAAATAATCTGAACCATCACAGTTCCCGGACACGAGACCATGCAAAATAGGTGAGGGGCAAGTACACAGAATCCAGTAACATCAGCCTGAGAAAGTTCAGGTTGGATGTTTCTTTCAGACAAGCACTTCACATACATCATGACCTTCAGAGACTGTAAACTCTTATCCTGTTGAGGTTATTTAAAATCAAAGGCCAGGGTGCCAGCAGCTGCACAAGTGAGGAATGCCTAAGAAAATAAATACCAGTTAGAGTGCTATTTAATGCTGTTAACTGCAGTGGGTGGAGGCTGGAGGGCAGTAGCTTTTAACAGGTTTTATTTGAAAGACTAACTCAGTGTGGTTGTCACGACAGTTGTCTTTGTGACTGAAGTTGTATTGCTAACAGATGGAAATCTGGCAGCTTTTTCTAATTTATGCAGATGCCTTGCAGAAGGAATTACCATCCTAAGTGATTCTAACATTAGCCTTACACAAACCTTTCTCCACTGTTTTAATAAACAGAACATTTTAAGGCTGTTCTGCTCAAAATAGTCAAAATGCTCAACTGCCTTTCAATCTCTTCTCTTACAATTTATCTTTAAAATTCTTTTGCATAGAGCCTCTTACTCAACTGAGAGTTGGATATGTAGCAAAAGTCAGCCTAGTGCTCAAAATACCCATTTTAATTATAAAATTACCTACCAGGTTGTGTCTTCATTAATGAGCTAAGCTTGCGGACTGTCTTGTTCTTGAAAACTGGCATTCAGTACAATAGCTAAAAAGAATGATTTAACAAGAGAACTATCTAAATTGGCAATCATTTAAAAAGACTGAATAATATTCTTAATAGCTGTGTAATGTTTCATCTTTTTGCTTTGATTGGCACTTTTTTAATTGTTAACACTCTTTTCAAACTGGCAACAGATTGCCTCATTCTAATCTGCAATAAGCCCTACAGTATTAAACACCAATACGAGTGCTAAAGAGGCTCAGAAGCAACACACCACTGAGATGTTTTGAGGCATTTGGTGTATTTAATGGATCTCTGTGTTTTATAATAGATTTTAGGAAATCAGGATGCTTTTGTTTTGCCTCTTGTCATTTTGAAAATGTGAGGGTTGTAGAGCTTATCGGTGAAAATTTATTTGTATAATCAATGCCCTGATCAGCTGAGTGAGAGGGGAACTTGCTATTACAGCTGTAGATTTTTGAGATTACTGATCATGTGCATCCACACTGTAGATTAATTAAACAAAAGAGCAAAATTCTTGAAATGGTTTTCTGTTTCCTTATGTAAGACTTTGACACTCACTGACCGAAGGCAGTAATCATGTAACTCTGTAAGGAACAGAGATGAAAACATGATATTGAGACATGCAGACCATTGGAGCATTTCAGAGAATGAATCAAAATTAGTTTTGGAGTTTTTTAACAGTATCTGCATGACTTATGAGCCGTCTTTTGGGTCTAAACTTTCTAACTTGAACCAAAAAATGTACCTTCCCTTAAATAATGCACTCACCCTAGAAAATAGACAAACTAGATGCCAAGCTTAGATGCCATATTTAGGCAGGTCAGATCTTTCCATGGAGGCTTTCAAATGCCTGCTTTCTTTGGTCCTTTTCTTTTCAGGACACCAGACATTTCCTTTTGGAGACCTGTTCTATCATTAACTTAGAAATTAGGCACATATCAGTTTTGTCAAGAGAGTGACCTATTTTTTTTCTGTGTTTACAAAAAGCCTGAGTTACCTGCAACCCCAAATTGTCTACCTTTTCAGAGTGCAGTCAGCTTCATCAGTGCTGTAGCCTTCTCAGCAGCCCCAAAACACGGACACACACTACGAGCAAAGAAAAGTGAGTGTTGATTGCATATTAAGAAGCAAGTTTCCAGCCATGTGGCTCAGGCTTCAGTGAAATGGCTTTTTACCTGCCTGGAAATCTCAGACAGCTATTATAGAAAAGAGAAGAGATGCTCCATTGGGGTAGGTGTACTTACCTTCTGCTGCTTTTTGGCCCAAAGCATGACCTTGACTGTTCTTTTTCACTAGCAATCAAGTGAAAAGAAGTCTCAAGTTGTGGTGACTAAACATATCCTGAAACTACTTGTAAGTAAAAAATTTCCAGCTCCCTCCTGAGGGATCCATAATTTTTCTGGATTACATTTTTGAAGGGACCAGATCATTTGCTATTTCTAATTTATTTATGCAGACTTCTCTGTCAGGAGGCTTTACTTGCAAAACATCCAGAAAAGGACAATTTTTCTCTTAAATCGCTCAAAGTTTAACATCCAGTGTCCCAGACAACTTCTGCTTGAGCTCTATAAAAAGGATACAGACATTCAGGTGGCAGAACAAGAGCTATGTTCTGAGAAGGATGAAATAATGACTAGAAATTATGAAAAGGGGTGAGGACTGTAACAATATCTCCCAATTCCTCTGACTGTGAAATGCCAACTCAGCAAAGGAAACAGTCTCTGATCATAATCTTGTTTTTGTAGTACTGGGTCTGAGAGATTGCTTTCCAGAGGGATTTAGCAGTGACCCAACTTTGAATAGATGTAAGAGAGTAAAAGCAGCCACTTCTGAAACTCAGGGAATTTTGAAATAGAAAGGTCTTTCAGTTGCTTGACAAACGTTACAAGAGTCCAGAGGGTTAGACAATATGTCAGGTGGGAAGTACTGTTAGTCCCAAACAGTTTTACAAGAAAACTAAACCATAAAATGCCAAATTCCGTGCATAAGTTATACTACAAAATTGAGTCTAGTAAGCATTTATAGCACTTTGTTCCTCTAGCTTCTTGAGAACTAAAAAAGATCAAAGGCTGAGTGCCCTCAGCACTCAGTCAGACCTTCAAGAAGGGGTCCAGCATTCCTCCTGTTGATGACTGCCTCACAGGGAACAGTGAGCAGCTTGAAGAATAGGGCCCTAAATGCATATCTGGCACCCAGTTAACTTCTAGAGTAAGTAGTATTTTTTTAATCAACATTTGTTACACCCCAGTATAAAATGCAGCTAAAAGAAATCTCATGCACCTAGTCTAAATCTTGGTCATTAATTAATAAGCCTGTCAGCCTTATCACAAAAAGAGTTAACCTACCCTAGCTAACAAGTTCCTGCTATTCATGTTTCTTGTATTTTTCCTTCTGTAGGCTAATTACTGTACATTGCACTTACAAAATTCCATTACTTACATAGATAGCAATAGTGCCTGAAGTATGTCTCCAGCTGTTTCCAACTTTTGTGACCTATGTAAACACTGAGATTTGAAATAGCTTATGTTAACGCCTATTGAGAATAAGTTAATTCCTCAGCTGACTGATTCTAAGTATTTTAAAGGCTGTGGTCTCAAGTGAGCTTTACATTTCATATTTAATCTCAAAACAAAGCTAAAGCTTTCCTATCTTTAGCTAGAAAGCTGTAAATCAGTACCATCTCCTTATAATGTTTGTACAATCACAGGGTTTATACCCCTATTAAAAAGACATCTTTAAGACTTGCAATATATTAACTAATTCACACAGCAAATTTCCACAGTGCCCTGTCAGAGAACAGCACCATATTTACTCCTGGTTCTGCAAAGGGAAACTGCAAACTCAGTGTCATACTCAAATAAACCTGCTGTAAATTTAAAAATACATGATGAATATCTGTCACACACATGAATTTCTCTCTTCAAACCCAAGAAGTAGAGACTAACAGAAGCAAAATTATGAATCAAATGCTATTCTTAGTGATAGTCAAAACACTGGACAAAGGCCCATATTCTAGTCTGCTCTTCTCCATAGTTTGAGTAGTGTTTTTGTAGGATGCGTTCATTTGAAAAATTATTTTCTATTTGTTCTAAGACTCAGCAAAACACAGATAGCCATTTTAGATTGGTGTGAACAGGTAAAACCACCACCACTTCTTCCTACCAACCAGTTTTAAACTGATGCAGTTCCTTGTGCTGGTTCACATACAGAGGACACCAACTCTTCATGTAAATACTCTGGGATGCTTAATTTTATTTATGGGCAGAATCTACCCTTGCACAGTGTGGTGGGAAAGGACCTTCAGATTGAATCATGGAATCATACAGGATTGGAAGAAATCTTCATCATCATCTAGCTCAAAGCCCCCGGCCATGGGCAGGGACACTTTCTTCTAGACCAGATTGCTCAGAGCTCCATCCAACCTGGCCTTGAACACCTCCAGGCGTAGGGAGTCCACACTCTCCCTGGGCAACATGTTCCAATGCCACACCACCCTCACCCACAGTAAGAGTTTCATCCTAATATCTGATCTGAGCCTCCAGTTAAAGGCTGGAAAACACAGAGAAAGTTCTTATGCAAGGAACATAATATATATCCTAGGAAGAGGCAGGGTCTGAAGCTCTGTTTCAGCTTCCCAGAGGTTTGAGTAAAGAATCAATGAATGGTGGATGGAAGACTTACACTCCAAGACACATGCACTACCCATGGAATGACTGGTCCTCTCTTCTTACTGCTCCTCTCTTCTTTACTTTAGCAGACAAAACACAAATCAGCCTTGAAATACAGATTTTCAAGACTTGCATTGGTTTTGTTCCTTTGAGTATAGGCCTTGATAAGACAGTTGCAAAGTGTTTTTGAAGAAAACAATTTACTGACTAGATTACTCATCTTTGACAAATGCTGAAAATGAAGGATTAAAGATGATTAATTTCAGCTAGAATTTTCCAAAGTCATTTTTTTCCCTGTCTGAAACTGCTATTTCATTTATTCAAGATAATTGGCATTCAGTGCTTCCAGTGTCAGCCGGAATGATGCCAGTGTTTAATGTCATGAGGTAACATTTCATAAGTTGAACAAAAATCAGCACGGGCTGAGATTTTTCACAGTAACCCATAGCAAAGAAGCACAGTACATGGCACTACACTGCTAATTCTGATTAAAAAGTTGTATTCTGCTTTGACCATGTAATCCCAAGTCAGTAAACAGAGCTAAGGGGACCATAAATCGAGGCTGAAAAGAATGGTGGAAATGGTAATGCCAGCATGAAGCTGAATGGATCTGTGGAGCATACAAAGTCACAACTGTTACCCGGAAATGTAATAATTGCCAGCATAATCCCTTTATTATAAGGCTGCTACTGTAAAGGGGATAACACCACTACTTAGAGTATCACCTTGTGGTCTTGAAGGAAATCTTTTTCTTAAGAACACTTGACAGGGATATATGGCAAGACACTGCATTTGAAGAAATTCAAGCATGGATCCAACATCTCAAGCCCTTTCTTCCTCAGCCTGAGACTCATCTGGAAGAAGTTATCATGCAAATACTTCCGAGGGATATAAACCTAGGCTTTGTTATAGAATTTTTGCCTTCTGTATCACCTTAAATATTTTCCCAATCTGGAAAAGAAAGTTTTACCCTCCTTTTCTTACTAGAATGATTAATGGCTGATGGATTTCTTTTTCTCTGTACACCTAATTGTACAACCAGTCAGTTTGCCAGTAAGGTCTTCAATCAGTTAATAAGACAGTTAATAACGTTAAAGCCCATTAATTCCCACCAATGTTAATTCGCTTTGTGTCAGTTTAAAGGTCAGAAGCAATTTTCCACTATTATTTTATTTGTGCATTTGTATTTAAGGATACAGACCTACCTTGTCTTTTGTCCTGCAGTTCTGAATAAAGCATTTATATTCTTTCATTATTTGATCCCACCCTGTATAAAAATAAGGAAATGTAAAACAAAGTCTTGATTGAATCACCATCATTTCAATAGTCTTCAGACAGCTTTTTTGCTCCTCCCCAATTCATTTTTGACAAATACATGTATGTATGTATGTATGTTTGCAACTTATATTCTTTTTTTTTTCTTTTTTTTTTCTTTTTTTTGCTATCATTTTGTGGTTATTGACTAAGAAAAAACAGAAAATCAGGGTTACCTGGCAGTAGAAAAACTGGCATTTAGCCATGGCAGCATCAGTTGAATCAACTGCCCTTGTGAGTCCTGTAAATTCGTTGTGATGGTTGAGCCTAATATAGAGAGCAGTTACACCTACTGTTGCTCATGCAATCTAGGAAAATGCCTTGCTAAATTTAGCACTATGTTTATCCCTACTGTGCCTATATGTTCTGATTAACCTGCCTGTTGTCCTTCATCAACCCAGCAATCAGCTAAAGCAATTGAACTTTTAATGTGAGACAAACTAAACTGAAAGATTTCTTCAGCAGCTGTCAGCTGAAATAATTTGTAAAACTAATATATTTTTCCTATCCACTTTAGAAATCTATGAATCACCTAACTCCTAATTTATTTTTCTTCAGTAGAAGAGCTTAAAATGATAGTCTGTTCATCCAATTTCCTCACCTATTTATGCAAAGGTCCTGGTATTTGCATGTATGTGTCTTTTTCATGCAATGGTGGCATTTTTTAAGGAACATTAGGAATTAGGTATTTCCTATTCATGCTTAGAATGGCAGTAACCTAAGCACCAAGGTCTGAGGCCACTCTGTTTCCTAGGACATCCTGATATTTCACTCACCTTAGTCAAAGGCATTTTAATCTTTTACATCTATTGACTATCACCCTTTCTGCTGAGAGTATCAATTGGAGCATCATCTGCTCTCTACCAAGCAAGCTTTCCAAACTCATCTGAATTGAGATAGTTCCTTCCTGAAAAAGCAGTGTGAAAAATATTTCCTGCTGACTTCCATAAATCCTGGATCACAAATAGAAACCATCAGCCTGATCAAATAAATGTGCTCTTTGGGAGGGTGTAGTAACAATAGCAAGAAAGGGAAAAACAAAAGCCAGTGCTCATTACTGGTACAAGTAATAGTAATCAAAAGTTATGAGTATTATGGGCATTCAACAGCAGACGGAGCAGCAGCACTGTCTTCTACACTGAGGATCTTCAGTACCCCCTGAGCTAAACTTAAAAGTCACAGGCTCCACAGACACCACAGATTTCTGAGTCATTTGGACCCCTGTGTTTTTAGCACACCTGAAGGGTCTCATTTGGCTTGATACAGAGCCATCAGAAGGTGTTCCAAACAAAAACATTAGGAACATTTCTTAGTTGGTAATTATTTTTAATCAAGATTTAAAGGAATAAGGTTATTCCTCTGATTTAAATAATGCAAGTAATTATTGTGAAGGCTTGGACAGATGATGTTAATTGTGTGGATCTCTAAGAAGGAAGATTTTTCTTGCAAAGGTTAAGGAACTAACCCACATATTGTGTATCACCACAACTGGAAATTTATCCTCCATATATTATTTCTGCTTCTCCTGCATAATAATGCCATAATCATCTTGTACATTTAATCTAGATTCTGACTAAACGTCCTTGCCAGAAATGGCTGTAAACCTAAAAAAGTCCCCCACACCATGAGAAAAGAAACACAATTGTGACAGAACAGATTTTTATTTGCAAAAATTTCCTGGCTGACTGTTCAAAGACTATAGGATTGTCATGGCACATTCTTTGTAAGGAATGAAGAGAAGGGTCTTTCAGGTAACTGCAGAGTGAAAGAATCCTCCAGCAAGGAACTTGTTAACACAGATGCTAAAGAAGCTCTGGCAAATGCAGAGGTCCAGGGAGTGGGGTTTGAGGTCAGAGCAATGGAAGGGATTTTGTCAGCTCCATCGTGGTTTGACTGGGAGTTATGGGAGATCTGGAGGAGGCAGAAGGAAGAACAGTACAAATTTAAGGAGAGGAAGCTATTTGATTCATGCATTAAAACCTCTGTATTTGGAAATGAGAGGGAGATGAACTTGGAGATGTGAAAAAAGAGCTATTTGTGTAGAACAGGGACCTGGATGTAGATGGAGAAGGGAAGTAAAATCAGAGAATGCTGCCACAGGTAATCAGGTTACTCAGAGAGGATTGTTATAGCTATGCTGAGAGGATAAAATTGTTCCTGAGTTCATTCTCCCACAGAGGCCAGTGGAAATCCTTGGTACTCTACATATAGGCAAGTGTCAAGAGGAAAATAATCTGCAAATGGCATCTGCTCTCCTGGAGGAAGTTGGATTTTGGATGGGGCTACAGCTGTCTTCCAGTGAGTGGACAGGAATTAGTCTGGCAGAATTAACCAGGAGCATCAGTAGGTGCTGCTCCATGTCGCAATATCCAGGTTTGACAGAAACCCTCTGTGGCTGTTTTGAGAGGTGTATGATCACTGCAGGCCCACACTGCTGTGGGAAGCTGAGATCTCTCACAACAAATGTCATTGAAAAATGTCTAGTGCTAACACAGCTGCTCATAAAACTGGTAGGGTGCTGTTGGGAACATGAACATTGAAGTAGCAGCTGAGGCTGTCAAATTGGACAGTTACCACTTTTAAACTGATACAGGTCCCTTCCAATTGAAAGTTTTCAGTCTGAACTTTAGCATTTATTTTAACAAAGTTGTGTTTAAAAGAAACATCAGAGTAATGATGTTTCTAAGGCTTGCCACAGGATAGAAATGGTTCATTAAGACATGTTCTGTAACAATTACATCTATAGGGTCATCACAAAATGCTCTCAGAAATTTTGTGTGAGGAGTGCTCTATTCAAACAGCCACAAAAGAAAGAGCCAAATTTCCACCTCTGTATAGAGCTAATGTTGAAAAGAAGACCTGCCTTGAGTAAAATTCTGGGGATTTTAGCCTTCTTCTCACTGAAATACTGACTAGAAGTTGAAAACTATCTATTAAAATTTTGTTAATTTACATGAAGATTGGCTTTTTTTGGATAGTTTAGAAATGGTGATTTATGTTAATGGAGGGAATGTGTAAGGTGTATATTTCTGGCATCCTACTTGTTACAGAATGAATTTTTAACTTTACAGCTTATAAATGAAAAAAAAAACATTAAAAAGTCTCATTCAAAGAAACTTCTGTTACTTTTCAGAGAAAAAAACCAAGCAGCAAGCATCAACTACTCCTGAAACTTGGATGGCTCTTTCCAACAACCTATTGAAAGTTTTCCAGTCTCTCATTTTGTACCTCCTTGGCCGTGTGAAGATATAATTAATAAAACCCTGTCATCAGGAGCTTCCTATTAAATCATTTCACTGAGTTTTCTCTCCATTTAATTCTGTTTAGCTGAATGTTTACTGATGACTCAATTATCCACTGCTTTGTTTGTTCAACTTAATGTCATCACATCGCTATGAGATCACCACAGCAAACATTCATCAACAACAACATTGTCATGTCTGCCTGGTTGCTACAGGCTGAGTTCAGGCTGGCTA
Source organism: Cettia cetti (assembly GCA_013401135.1). Lineage (NCBI taxonomy): Eukaryota > Metazoa > Chordata > Aves > Passeriformes > Sylviidae > Cettia > Cettia cetti. The sequence continues at coordinate 191,824 of VZUI01040027.1, read as the reverse complement.
CATCAGGGGTCTGGCTGGTCAGTGGCCTTGGATTGGCTTTAATGTGCCATGGAGAACTCCTATGTGCAGGGGGACCAAAAAGTACTTCTCAATCATTGGTGAGGAACATCCCTCCCTGTGGTACAACCACTCACGCAGGAAATAGGGAGGTACACCAGTTTGCAAAGACAGCTGTGACAACAAACCAAGGGCAACTGGGTTGGTGTCTGCAACTGGAATGTTATGTTGTGATGATTGATACCGCAAGAAACATTTTTAAAGCAATGGAAATTATTGGGGAGCAGGGTAGTAGATGTACCAATGGATATCAATTTACCAGCCCAAAAGGTTTCAATTATATTGATACACCAGGTCAAGCACAATGGCATCAGATTATTTTTTGTGCATTGTGTACTGCTACCATAGACTCAGATATTCTGGAGCTGAACAGAGCATGGCAAATGCATATCAGCATCACTCAAACCTAGTGACTGAATTACTTCTTTAAGCACATCTGCCATGCTATGTCTTCAGAGATTGTTTTCCCAAATATCTGTAAATGGACATGATGCTGAGAGAGGCTGGTCTGGAACAGAGACTAGATAGAGTTAAAGGAATAAAGTAGGTATTTATTAAAAGGCTTTCAAAGGATACACCTTGGGCAGTACAAGAACCTGGCCTTGGCTCTGCCCAAGATGGACCCAAGGTAGACCCTGAGTCACAAGTTTTCACACTTCTATAAGTTTTGGTCCATTTACATTTTGGGGTTAATTGTCCAATTACAACTTCAGGTTATGAAGTCCCATCCTCCCAGTTTTCTCTCCTCAATTCTCTATTGTTTGTACTTTTTAGGTACAAATGGTGCAATGGTGTCCTTGGTTCTCAGGCTGGAAAAGGATTGTTTTGTCTAACTACCCTGTGAAGAAAACATGCTAACACTTTATAAGAAGTTGAGTTATAAGAAGTTGAGTACCAGTGCAGTACAGAATCTGGATAATATAAAAGCTAAAACTTAAGGCATCAGACACAGTCCAGCTCAAGATACACTCAGGCATATCAGCAAGAGATATGTTTCAGAGCGGTTTTTTTGTTCAGTGAAGATAAGATCCTTTCATAGAGATTCTGAAAATCTAAATGTTTCTCGAAGAATGCCTGTTGACTTTCATGGTTTAAACAAGGAATAGAAGTGGGCTCCTAACAAAGAAACTTAATCAAGGGGGGCTGGATGTGACTGGAGCATAGGCTTGTGAGTTCCCTCTAAAAAAGTATTCAATTTTCCTGCACTTTGCAATCCTCTTAAAACCTAGCAATCCATCCCCAGTTTCTATCAAGGGCATAAGTAGATAAATGAGCTGTTTCAGGGGGCAATAAAAAATTGTATTGATAACCAATCATAAAAGATATGGAAGCCAACAAGGACAGGTCAGTCCACAAATTCTGTAATTTAGGGAAGTGAGGAGAGAGCCAACCCATTGCACAGCACCCACTACATGGTCTGTGTCCTTCATGTGGCACAGGCTCTAGGTCCTAATAATATTCTGGCACTGATGCTTATTAACAGTGCAATTTCAATAATCAGCATATTTTGTCAAATAATTGGTAGGCTGATGGTTATAAGAGGTGACACTGCCAATATCTCATAAAGGCTGAAAGAAATATTTCCCATTTCCACACTGCACAAACAAAGCATGCCAGACAACCTCAGGAATGCTAATGATCTCCAGTACTTTAGTATATTAAGTATTCATCAATTGAGCACAGACCACAACAATGTTTTGAGAGTCCTTAAACACATGAGAAACACATGAGAAATGATGTAAAGTTTATATGAGCTCATATAATCTTAGCTGCTTATACAGCCAAGCACAAGACCACAGAAATAAGGTCATGTGTACCATATCTCTCCTACTAGAAGGTTGTGACCTACATTATATTTGCTGGTGCCACATCCAGCCCACAATTAATTGACTCAAGGAGCGAGTTGTCCACTTCTTCCCCTATGGCATTATTCCCCAGTCTAACACATTAAATTGTCAGGATTTCTTTTCCTTGATAATCAGACTTCACTGTCCTTTATTGCATCCCATTATATAATTCCTCACACTTATGCTGTAAACTGCTATCCAAAAGCTTTGCAAGTGTTAATTGAGTTTCATAACAGCCTCCACAAAATAAGTAAGTTCTGAGTCAGAGATGCAAAAACCTGAATTACTTGCCACAGGCCACATGTGGGATCATATCGAGCACAGCTGGATCTCTGTCATTGACTGGGAGCTGTTTGCTTGCAATTTATGCAATAATCAAGAAATAAAAACTCTTTTCCATCCCTGTCCGCTCCTACCAGTGTCTGTCTGCACTGTGAAAAACAGTTCACTTGTTCATTAATATTTGTCTCTTTTAAACATTCACATGTGTATCTTTCCCTAGTCATAATTTTTATAATGTTGATAATTGTTCTGTCCATAAATAAACCAAGCCTTTTATTATGTGGCTTTTTTCTCATGACTCTCTGATCTGGAGACATGTCTTTGCAGATTATGTGCCCAGAACGATACTCTGTGGAGTTTATGGAGATAAATCATGCTGTGACCTAGCCTCCCAGGCTGTGACACGATACAAGGGGCACAATCCAGCTGGCTGCTCCAGACTGTCAGCTGAGACACAGTAGCTCACTGTGCATGTGCTGTTACCCATTGTGAAGCAAAGTAACATGGGTTCATGTGAGTCACCATCAACTGACCTTGTTTTTCGATGCAGTGAAGCAATGGATCTCGCTCTGTTACCATATCTGAAATGAAGGACCCTGACTAACAGCTGGGGGACAGGAACCTGTACAGGCCAGAACAGGCTTTCTGCCTGACAAACCCTTAATTTTCTTTAATTAATGCATTTGGGTTTAGAATACACAGCTAGAAAATGCACTTTATTGCATATATCACCGTAACATCTCAGGTTTCTAATAGAAGCAATGCAGGCAATATTCTAGATCAAAATGCAAATGAAGGCAAGAGCTAGAAATCTGCTGGCTGCTATGAAAACTAATGCTATAAAGAACATAATGCTATAAAGAACATAATTTCTTTCTAATTATTTATCTTCAGTTTGCTTACTAGATTTTGGGTGATATTTATCTGATGTTTTTCTAAATCAGATCTAATCATATTGCTCATTTGTGTTTTTACAACAGATTATTTTGTATCATCTTTCTGCTATTATGCCTGCTTTTGCTACCATTTCTTAATTAATTGACTAGTACAGTGCACGGTGGAGATTCCTGCTATGCAAAATTCAAGATACTTAAACATGGCAGAAATTAATGTTTTCAAAAACATATTAAGTGTCAAATGACAACATTTTTTGTGTGTGTTCTGCTACATTCAACATAGGGGTCATAATACACACAATAGGTGTTTTCACAAGAAAGTTTTGGTACAGTATCTTCCCTGAAATTATCCAGTACTCCTTCTTTCTCCATCCTGCCAGCAATAGCAAACCCACAATAAGGAAAACTGGAAGTCATCTCCTGCCTGGGCATAACAGCCCTGGAAAAGGGGACAAACCTTTCTTTCCTGAGAAAAACAATCAAAGAGCTCAGGTTATGAACTAGTGGTTGTCTCACCTGCATAAAACAATGGGTGTTTCTGAGCTATTTTCCTGACTTTGAAATTGCTTTTGAAAAGGCTCACAAAGACTGAGGCTAACATCTTGCATTAGCCAGCCCTGCAGCTCACAGATCTCACCCCAAAAAAAGTGCTACTTGTGCATAATTATAGGATCTGCAAACTACCAGTCAAGATAAAAAGATCAAGGGCTATCATAAACCATACTGTCTCATGGGATGAGCTCAGCAGCAGCAGAAAAAGATGTTTTATTTCTGTGAGGATTACTTGCTCTGGTATGGTATAAGAGTTTGACAATCACTTCTCCAGTAGCTCTACTTGAGAACACAATGGAGTCTTTTTTCTAGGACAGCTCCTGTGTCCAAAAATGCTGTCAAAATTTGTTGCCTATCTGGTCTGATATTTAGTGAGGAACCACACAGAGCAGAGCTAGTGTGGAATTTTATTTATTTACTTCATGAGAAAGTGTTTATGGGCCCACACTGAAGTTTTTTCATGGGAATATGTCAACTCAGATAAAGTGTTTGGCAGGAAGCTTTCCTACTGTACAGAACCCAAGCTGGAAAGACCTGGGAAAGTGCAGAGGTCTCAAGCTGATGGAAACAGAGAATTCAGTATCTGTCTTGTCTATATGTTTTGCCTCAGAAAGCAGCTGTAATTAACAGGCCTGAGCCATGTCATTTGCACCTATATTGTCATTTTTTAAGAAGATGTCAAAAGAAATTAACTTTTTTCTTCCTGCCTTTCCTTCTTATTTTCCTTCTGTATGAAGGTTTTGGAATGATCACAGTGTGGAACCTAGACAAAGAGTGAAGGCTGAAAAATAGCTCTTGCTTTCTTTCTGTTCCTAACATTATTTCTTCTTAGAACCCTGTGTAGTCTCAGGGAATTTAGAAGCAAAACATAATGTCGATTAAAAGTCTTGAGCTCAAGTTCTATCCCAGCCTCATAATTTATAAATTGTTTTCATGTCAATAAATAATCTTTCTAACTTGTTTACAGAGAAAGCAAGCAAACATTTTCCCTGCTTGTGTCATCCTTTTTGAGCAGTTTTTGTTTTGACTATTTTTGTAATATTTTCCTTTCAATTGTGCTAACTGTTTAGCATTTAATGAACCTCCAAAAATTGGAATCGTTGTTCTAGTAAATACACAAAACCTTGTAAATTCTTCCTGGACTGTTAGTCTACTAAATCAGCAAAATTCAGCAGTGGGAAATCCAGGAAATTTCCACATGTCCCACATTTATAGCCATTTATCAGTTTCACTTCTCTGTGTGTTATTTTTTTTTCAGTCCATTAGATCTTGTAGTTAGAGAGGGAGTAGGAAAGGCAAATAAGGTAGAGAGGATGCTTTGACTCATTCAACCTGCACAGGGCAATGGTCTTGTGACTGTAGCAGTCTTTCATCCCCCTTGCCTGAGCTCATGCCTTCCCCCACCACAGAAGAGCCTTAACATAAGCTCCATGCAGCAGACAGCCAAGAGCACCTTGGGATTACTCCCCTTCCAACACCAGAGGGAATGCAGTTGCTGCAGCTAATTATGACTGCTCATAGGTAATCTCTAGTAATACTCGTCTGGAAAATCTTAGTTTCTCCATAAAAGCCAAATTTGGTGATATTAAAAAGTAAAATCAATGTGCAAGTCAAAGCTGGGAAGGACCAGGTGTGTGTCACTAAAGGTCATTTCTGAACCTCTCCTTCTGGCTTTTGCCACACACACACATGCAAAACAAAACACACGAATGACAGTGCTTGTCATGCCAACCCAGCTGGATCCTGCAATCTCCAGCTACTGTGAACTCACAGGGAAGCGTTAAGCTGCCTCAACATAGGCTGCTCATGCCATTTCAGATTCTGCAGAGTATCTGGAATGACCTTCAGCTGTGGCTTTAGATGGGTGTGGATCTCCCATGGATCCCTAAGTCCCATCTACCAGCTTGTGTGGGTTGCTTAGCTACTTTAGAGCATCTGAAATGTTCTGAGCAGACTGTACTTTGGCAATGGACCCCTGCTCCCTGTGTTGTAAGCTATGGAAAACATGTTTTTTCACTTTCACAAGAATCCCCCAGTGTGAAAAGACCAGAATGAGGCAAAATCTCACCAGAGTCTGGGTTGCTTTTGCAGCTGTGACAGAGGTTTTGTGCACTGTATTTCAGCACAACACCCTTTGCTGTACATGTCCCAGGGTGGCCACAACACCAGGGTAAAGGCCTTCCATGAAATTGCTTACTGTACAGGACTCTCTTTACGTCCACTGTCAAACTCTTCATCAGCTACTCTATAAGGCAAAACCACGGTCTGTGTTTACTGTGGGCTGGAAGTGCAGCCTGGGACCTGGGACATCTATTCCTTGGGAGCTAATGCATCAACACGTCCTGCCTGGGACTGCAGAGGGATGTGGTCCACAGTATGTGGGGCTATCAGGGGCTCCTCTGGGGAGAAGAGGATGCCACGAGTGCTGCACACCTCCCTGTAGCACCAGGAGAACAGCTTCCCACTAAATCAATCTGCTGTCCTGAAAACAGAGCGGTGGGAGCTACAGGTGGAAATTCTCACCTAGCAGGCTTTAAAGCAAAGGTACAATCCCAACCCCTTTATTATCAAAGTGGGAATGGGCATAAACACAAAGCTCTTCAGCTTTAAAAAACAGAAAAAATATATCAAAATCACATTCACCCTTTTTCTTCCCCACACCTTCGTCTGGTGGAAAATCTGATACAAAAGGGAGTTGCACACTTTGGAAAATCTAGCTAGTCTGTCAGTTCAGTATAAAAAAAAGCAGAGAACAAAAAAGCCAAGCTCCCATGCTCATGATGACCCTTAAGGGAGCTTAATTAAAGGTGATGGTGAACTAAAGGTAAGCAGTTAAGACGCTGCACCAGACAGGATATACTGAGCCAGACTACTCCATACTTGTAAAGACAATGTTTGTCCCTTGCGCCCATTGGTCTTTCCTTCCTCAGTCCCTGCACTCTGGTGAAGGTGAGGGGTAAAGCAGGGGAGGAAGTAAATGGCAGGCAGTGATGCTATTTCTTGAGTCCTGTTTCCTGGTTAATTTCTCTTCCAAAATTCTTGTTTCATTCTGCTTCTCTTTTCTTTCATATCAAGAATCTAACCCAGAACTTGCCTGCCAAGTTACTTACCAAAAATTAATAGCAAAGGAAAGAAAGAAAGAAATCTTGTGCAGACAGGGTCATGTTCCAGTGAACTTTTTCTAAACATAGCTTTTTCATTTCAACAATCCTGCTCTGGCAGCATCTGAATTCCCTACCCAGCTGGTGGCTAAGGCTTAATGCCTCTATTCCCATCACTCTCCAGCCCTATAAAGTAGCACTGCTATGGCATGCAGCTATGAGATAACAGTCTCCGTGGGGCTGAGTCATAGACTTTTCATCTAGGGCTGAACAATTAACTTGCCATCATTTTTCTTTGCCTCCTTCCATTCCTTTTCTCTACTCTCTGCTAGAGAAATTTGCATTTATTCTCCATCTTCACACTGTTGCATTGAAATCTGTTTTCAGGACACCAGGTCAAACAGCTGCCTGTGGGTTCTCCATAACCGTTCACCAGAGGGTCCAGGCTAAAACTATCCCTTCCTGCTCTGGGAAGAGGGTGAGCAGTCCACAGATGAAGAAATCCATCAAGACAAGAAGCAGCAGCCTTGAGGAACTTGTTTAAAACAGATATCCTGTGCTTCGAATAATGCTAGTTTGGGGAACTGCAGAACAGCATAATATAGCTGTGAGTTCATTACAACTGATGGAGATGAAATTGTTTAGATCTGATGAAACTGGAAGTGAAGGGATGTGGCCGATTTTTTCTTTTTATGAAAAACTCTGGGCTTTTTTTCCTTATCCATAAAGGAGTTGATCTCTCAATTTTGGATTTACAAATCATTAACACACAGGGCACGGAGTCAAGACTATTCCTGGTACAGGATTTTTGCATGACCTTGATAAGTTACTCTAATGGGATCATGCTGGTGCTCAGCAACTCTGAAAATCAGGCCACAGAGGTACCTAAATATGGATGAGATGCCCACGTTTCAAATGCTGAATGTAACCACTTTGCCCTTCCATATCCCTACTTACAAGAAATCAAGTTAATAACATTTTACCAGGCTCAACACTTTACTGAGGAAAGAAACTGCAGTGACTGGCATAAATTTCTAGTAATAGTGCATTAATTCGTTTTTTAGAGGCCATTTAGGATGCTAAGATGAAGGTGCTATAAAAATGCAAAATACCTCACAAAATTTTTCTTCTCGGTCCAGTTATATATTTCACACTTGCAAATGTATGTATTAATATCTCACTAAATATGGAATCCACAATGTGTTTCAAAGTAAACAGATTAATATTAGCTTATTTGCTTGACAAAAAAGTGTTAATGTCTGCAATAAAAAAAATGAATGGGAAACATATGGATGTTATGGAGAGTGACTTCCATTCGGAAGATGTGCTCTAAGTCTCACACTAATGAAATGTCTTAGGCTTTCTTAAAGTTATGGAGCCTAAGTTTCTGACACAGAAGGCTACTTTGCCTTCAACTTCATATGATGGATAAAGATGAATAAATCACTGGAGTAGAAGCTGGTTGTTGCCTAGGAACCAATGATCATGACCTCATTGCATTCAACATACCCAAACAAAGGACAGCCCCAAAGAATACAGGAGATGCGATGTGTCAGAATGGCTACTTCCAAAAATCAAAAAGAAGTTCTGGGCTACATTAACTGAAAGAGAAATATTTTAAAGAAGCTATGTTATTAACTTTCTACAGTGATATTTGTGCCAGTGCAAATTTTTAATGAACCTGCTGATGATTATAGTGTATCAAAGATACTTAGGAAGATATTTAGTTTGAAAAAAAAAATTAAGTAGACAAGCAGAAATCTGGATAAGTATGGTTTGACGAGTTCAATGTTCTATTCAGGCAAAGTAATGGAAGAGGTACTATATGCTTCAGAATTAACTGATGTCAATTGAATAGCTGCTGAAAAACAAACAAAAACCTAAACAGGTCATAGTTTTTCAGACTATACATTCAGATGGAAAAGGTTTTAAAAAGTGATTTATTTGGAATATTGTTAGTCATTCAAAGCAATAAAACATAATATTCTGATTAAAAATAACATTATTCATCTCTGGGGCACTTATATAATGGATCTAAGAAATGGCCAAATAACAGCCCTTGAGCTGATAGGGAAAACTTGGTGAAAGGCTGTGTTATTGGTGAGATTATTTAAGGATCATTGCTATGTCTTAAGAGTTAAACAGTCCTTTTTCTGATGAGCAGTATAGGTCAATGTTATTATAATAATTAGAAGTAATAAGAACAAATTCACTGCTCACCTACAGATTAATGCAATAATATAACAGAATGGGGACATTTATTTAGAGCAACACATTTGTTCAATAAACTGGGATCTACTGAAAGAAAATATACTTTAGTACAGAGCAGAAGAATAAATCTCCTAACTGCAACTAGAAGATAATGTCTCACTGTGCATCGCTGTTTTGCACATTTGACCTCGTTGCACTTTGCTGTTATTTGGAAAGTTATCACAGGGTAGGGATTAGATTTTAGTTTTCCTGTCTCTGTCCTCTGTCCCTAAGACTCTCTGGTAAGACAATAGACACTGGACTGGCTGAAATTTCCATTTCTTCAAGCATAGCTGTCCATATATTTTAAACTGGAAATCATTTGTCTTTGGTCAAGAAACAGGTATGGTTCAAGCAATGGCTAACTGGTTCAAATAAACAGGAGATCAGACTAGATTTCTAGCTGTTCCTTCTACTCCTAAATCTCATAAACCACAAGCAGCCTAATGTATAAAATATTCAGCAAGGCAATACCCAAGCATTTTGCTGCAGTATTTGTTGTATAGGGGAATGCAGTATCTTCACTCCAAAGGCTGACTCAAGGGACTGTTCCACTGCTGCACAGAACCAGTGTGTACCAATGGTCTTGAATGTTTAAATTTCTTTGAAATACCCACACTTTTACTTTTCTTTTCACCTGCAATTGATAACACTTATTTGCACATTTGAATCTTAAAAGAAACATATTTAGTATTTGAGGTTGTCATTAAATACTAGATGCAAAATAAAGGAAAGATTTCCTCCCCTTGAGATGGCACATCTGCTCAGGAAACTTGTGTTATAATTTACTGGCTTTGGTTTGTTTCTTCCCAACAACTGCCCCCATGAAAACACCTGTGAAGACAAGTCAGACAGAGCTGAATTAAATGGACATTAATGATATGTATTGCCAATTCTCAGATCCAGATTGTGTCATGAAAGAACAGAAAGGAGGGTCTGAAAACCAAGGCTGACCATGAAAAAAAATTGCCAACATGGGCCAAGCCAGCATGTGTAAGAGATCTACCGCACAGAAAACATAGTGGTAACAGAAATTTTTTAAATAGTCAAAACAAGAAAAAAGAGTTCAACTGAAGTGTAATCATGCCACAGGAGTTTTTCGAATAGTTCTTGGATCAATCCTTGCAATGCTACTTAGAGTAATGTCAGAGCTTACTGGTCATCTTCCAGAGAATCAACCAGCTGCCTGCTATCAACACTGCAGCACTCGTGCACTCATCTTTTCCTCTTCATTACAAATTTGACTGCTACTGCGGTAAAAGCTCTTTTCTCCTAAACAGCAGAGATCCTGGGCTTGTGCAGCTTTGTTAAGAACAGGCATTTTAGTAACAAGTACTTGACCTGTTGCACACACATATGAATTCTGAAATATTTAAAATTAATTATTCTTAATTATTGCACTTTTAATAAGTTAGTTAAATAAAATATAAATATGTTATGTTCTATTTTGATTGCTGCATAATACTTGGAAATAACATTTACATGAAATACACATCCTCTATGAAAATGCAGCATTCATTTTGCATTGTTTAAAGTCATGTTACACTGCTACAGCACACTGAGAACCTGATGTTGAAAGTGGATAGAGGTAGAGATGTGACCAGAAACCCTGAAGCACTGGAGAGAAAAATGGTTACAAGGAAGGGGATGGGAAGGACCTCAAGAAATCCATTTGTATACTCTGTGTCTGTCTCTTGCCCACCTTGTGCTTTGGGAAATCATTGGAAAGTTGAGCACCAAGACTGCCTGAACGAAGGCATATCTATACATGACCAGTCTTACTGCACCCAGTTCATCTGTGCTTGGAGTCCCCAAGCAAACATAGTGTGAAAGGCAGCATGTTATTTCAGCACTTACATTCATAAGGCTAAAGAATTTAAAAAACAGTAGAGCACTACAACAGGAAACTCACAGTGAACAAAATGCCAGCCATTTCAGTAAATTATTTATCAAATCAGTCACTATATTAAAAGAGAAAAACAGAACTGAAAACCCAATATAACATAACATATAATAACAGCAAATGATAGCAGCATAGGATAACAGGATAACAGCAAAGACAACGCTTCTGACAATAATTGCCCGTGTATAAATGTATATGCTCTGGATGAAATCCTGCCTTCACTAACTGGGACAGCAGACTCTCATCTGAGCTCTTTCACAAGACCCTAAATAGTTACTGAATCCAAATAAACGTGCCATAGATAACTATAGGGAGTTCCGAAAGGAATTGAAGGCTAAAACTGAGAGAAATAAGCAGAAAACACACAAAAATTAGTGTGGTTTGCTTGGATTTTTACCAAGCTGTGCATCTTCAGCCATAGCCCCTAAACCATCCAAGGAAAGAAGTAGGGACAATTTTTTTCAGTGTAATTGCATTCTTGTGTATCCATTTTATTCCATTGTGTTTCAAACACCCTGACACCCACTGCAGAAGTCCTACACATCAGCACACATTTATGTGTCTGAATTGAGGATTTTTCCTGCAAGTAAGTGATTTACACCCATGGAGAACTGGAAAGAAGTCACAGAGTGTCATGGACTCATGGGAGGGGTGTCTACAGCAGCAGCAGCATCTCTGCACACCACCCCTCACCCTGCCTGTGGCACCCACTGCTGCTGGGGTACCACACCACAGTCCTGGCCCCCTCATCCCTTCAGCCTGAGCAGGGAAATGTAGCTGCAGAGCCTACCTGAAATGAGATGATGCATATCTTTATTCCACAGCAGTAAAAAAGATACACAGGCAATAAATGCAGTGGCATCATTCCAGCAAAAGGTGTTGTTCTACCTCAAATACTCTTGCACTTTCCAATGTTCAGCTGGTACATTTTGTACTTTTTCTTCAATGAAATCATTTGTTCACGTAAGTTTAGCAGGAAAGCAAGGGAGGGGCGACCTTCCACAGTCATGGCTTGCAAACGTCACCTAAAAGAACTCAGTGGAGCTGGAAGTATAACATGAAAATAATTTACTGGGCTATTTTGCTACAAAACAAACTGCTGACAATATTTTATGAACCACCCAAGCCAGTGTCCATGAAAACAGAATGCTGTATTTATAAGGCAACCCTCATGCAAGGTAGTCTAACCTTAGCACCTTACACTTGAATTCTACTAAAAATATGTTGCATTGTCATCAGAGAAAAGTTAGAGAAAAAAAAAAAAGATTTCAATCTGGTAGAATGGATAGTGCTGAAGAGCTGAGAATTAGGAGAGGAATTATAGCACATTATTGTCTGGTTTTCCATGGTGCACAGCTAAAAGGCTACATGGGCTGCCCAGTCTGTTGCCTGCTTGCCCAGCCCAACACACACAAGCTGCCTTCTCTCCCCTGCCCTCACTCTGCCAGACTCCTATAGCCTTTGAAACTCTGAAGCAGCTACAGTGATGGTGTCAGGAAGCAGGGCGCACGTGACAAACTCAATGAGTCCCTGCAAAACCCTTGGAGTTACAGTTCTACCTGGTTCCCCCACTGCACTGCAAATGCAACTTGGGCAGAAGTCCAAGGGAAGTGCCTGCTGCATGCCGGCAGCGAGGTGATGCGTTCCGCTGTGTCAGATTTTTGGAACACAGTAGTAGCAGCTGAAAATAGTCAGAAGGCTTTAAGTATGTGCACAATCATCAGAAAGCAAGGAGAGAGAGCCTCCACTAATGAGAGAGAAGGTAAATAGAGCCTGAGAAACTGGAAACATTCTTTGGTTTGGCTTACAGCAGGGAAAGAAAAATCTTAAAAAGCATTGTGCAGAGCACAAAGAGAGGCCATTAATCACAGGAAATGCACTTCCTAGAGTACAGTAGGAACATGTGAGGGCCTGTCATTTTTCAGACCATTACTCAAAATCTTGTCAGAATTTTAGAATATGATGATCCTCAAGACCCAGGTGACATGACATGACAGCAGAGTGACTGACTTGACAAGGATGGGGAAGAGCACTGTTAGCCTGAATAAAGGCATAATTCCTAGGCTTTGGAAACCTATCACAAATTTGACTCTGGTGCCCCACCTGGCTTGGCAATAATGGCTTTTCCCAAATACCCAGCTGGCCACTTGCATGAAATAAGTGACCTGGGAACTAGCTGAACTGTAAAAGGGTGTTCATTCTTGGCACTTTCCAAATGACCCATCAAGTCCTAGAACTGATATACTCTGCTATGGCAATTAGTAAAGAATTACAGCAATATTTCAGAAACAGTGGGTAAATTTTCATGCTTTTTTCAACCTCTGAAAAGAGTAATTTATTTAAATTTGAAAAGTTTCTCTCTCTGCCTTGACTTTAGAACAAGAGACAGGTAGACTATTGTGTTCTACAACCAATACTGGGCTGTAAACTGGGAATTCTGTGTGTCTGAGGGAGCTGGAAAAAATTACTCTGCTGACAATCATGTATCAGGGATTCACAAGTTTTAAAAGCAGCAATTTCATACAAAGTATGATGGTTTAGTAGGAAAGCCAGGCCCATATTTTTCAGCTCACCACCTTCGCTAATATGCAAAGGACTTCACATGAATTCAGTCTTCATAAAACCCCATTCAGTTGAGATAAATCCACTCTAGAACCAATGTCCTTCACCAGATTCCCAACAAGGTGAGAAAAAACTCTCCAACCAGCATCAAGGAACGGGTCCAGAGTTTTTTTCTCGTCTGTGGATTTGCCTCTTACTACAGGTAGCAATCATATTTGTTACCACAATTTTGGATGATATTTCTCTCTTAAAACTGCAACAGACCCGTTCTGCTGGAAAAACAGTAGGAAGGAAAGTACTTCCAAGAAGCTGTACTGATTAAAACAAGCCAACTGCACAGTGCATGGAGGTATGCTAGCAGGAGCTGGGCTCTTTGTCGGTGACACCAGCCATGGGCGAGGCTCCACTATCTTTGGTAGCCCCACGGGTCCACCCCGCCGTCGGCATTGGCTGCGTGCTGCTGCCTCCCCACCAGCACGGCTTTCTGTGCCTGCCCAACTGCCTAAATGAAGGAGAGGGAAACTACAGGGGAGAGCCATCAGCTCTGTATGAAATCCGAAAATGTTTTTCCATGTTTATAGCCATGACATCTTCATAAAATCCCAGGTAGAGAGTGGATGACAAAAACTCAGGTTTGAAATAAGCAGGCAGAGTTAAGGAAAGTGCTTTTTTAACTGCTGCCACGTACATTATTGACAGCTAAGTGACACTGGAAATACCAAAGGAGGGAAGGCACAGTGGAGCCCATCAGTTTAACTCTTCATCAGAGCAAGTTTAATGGGACTTTATGTTCAGCCATGTGAACTTTGAAATACCTAAGTTCAAATTTCACCTTCAGACTTCCCATCTGTTCTTATTTCAACCTCAGACTTTCCATCTGCTCCCATCTAGGCCTTCCTAATGCCATGCCCAGTCAGACGGTATGGTTTTACCAGATGCTTCAGTCTTGGAAATTTTATGGCATATAAGAAACAATAAAAATTTATGTTGTACATGTTACTTGCGCTAATTAATTCCATTGCACAACAATGTTTTTTAAATGATATTGTCCAGAAAGTCTGTTAAAATCTACTGTAGACAAGTACGGCAACATTTTATAGCTCCTAATGCCAAATGGGTTTGGAGTTCAGACATTTGCGCTAATGTATTTTGCACTTAGGTGCTGTGCTGGGAAAAACCGACTCCCAGGGACTAAGAGTTAACATTAAAATGTTAGTGTTAGCTAGGGGCAGCAAATGCAAGGTGGAGGAGTGTTTTTCTGTACTAATTTTTTGCTGGAAATTAGTATATGATAAGCTGTTAGTGTGCTGTTTTACAAATTTTATATAAAGCAAAAGATGTTATTTCATATTACTAATATGTAAATATTTTCACGTCTGAAAGAGCAAGAATGTGCTGGCTAACAACCAAAGATGTGTTGGATAAAAATCCCCTCCACCTGTTCAGAGGGCTATTGTGCTAGAAAAAGAAGATTGTTAAATAAGCAGCGTTAAGTATCTTAGCAAGCCTAGTAAGAATAATTAGTGTATTAAAGAGTCACTATCCAAGGGCATTCCTATAGCTTCTTACTCCAAATCACTGAATTCAAAGCCAAGAGATATTCTAAACTCCGAGTGCAAGCAGTGGGTTACACAGTGGGGCTTGTTTTGGACAGGGTTTTTTGTTTGCTTGTTTGTTCCACAAGACTGGATAAATAAGGCTTCATGCCAAGCAAGAGTTTCCTTCCATTGATTTTGATCCCTCCCAAGCACTCTGGTGGCTGTGCCTCCTATACATCAGGAATCCAGAATGAGCCCAGGGATTTCACATTTGAATCCAAATGCTGTTAGATACCAGACAACAAGGGGCTCCCCCCGCCACCAACAGCAGATTCAAAAGCAACGTCCTGAAAAAGGCTCTGTCATCTTCATCACTGCAGGAAGCTCCCTGATGACCAAACAGAATTTGTTTTTAAGTGGCAGCTCCATCAACATCACATCACGAGGGTTAAAAGGTGCAGAGTTGATGGGGGAATGGCTCTCAGCAACAAAAATTGAAAGAGCAGCTTGTCTCCTTTTCCTCAGTAAAAGAGATGCTCTGGAAGGAGAACAGGGAAAGGACAGACTGCAGTATCTATTCAAGTGAACATAAAGCTCAGATATTATCTTGTCTAGCAATTTTTGGAAGCTGACAAACAGTTACAATTGATGCTCAGAGATTAAAACAGGAAATGGTATCATTGTGAGAGAGGGCATTTACAATAATGCTGTGATTCAAGAATACTTTCGTGAATAGAAGAAATAAGCAGAGTTTCCTGCTATTTGTGCTTTTATATTACGCTTATAAATCCACACACAGCTGTGGGTATTTGTCATGATAATCACATATCTTCATACTTTACTCAAATTTTAGTGCATGTGATTTGTTCCTGTAAATGATGCCAACACTGCAATTATCCCTATACTTCTTTCCATATTATTTTGTTTTTAAAGCAAACAATCTCATTTCCAAGGAAAAAAAATGATACCTGTGTGAATTAATGACTAATTGTGATGCACAAATAGAAACTATACAGATATAATAACATCTTACAAGCAATCCACAGACTAAAATCTGTTTTCATGAACTATTCAATGAATATTTATGCATGGAAAATATATTCATGAACAAGAAAAAAAAAGTCTAAATTTGCAATTAATATTTGTGGTGAATAATTTTGATTTATGAATGGGGACATTTTGTTCAAGGTTGCTAATTATCAGTTGGTTTGCGTGGCTGCGAAACAGATTATTCTAGCAAAAAAAGGGAAAACGAGAATATTCAATGCTTCTCTAAGTTTTGAAGTTCTTTATCTATTTTTTTAACTTCTACATCTTCTTAGACAACATCTGATCACCTAGTTGCAAATAAGCATCTTTCTGAAATTGACACATTGTTTAACAGGTATTATTAATATGTTCATGATCCATTACTATTTTACTCATTGTTTCAATAGTGATGAGGCTGAAGGACTCTGAAAATTAGTTGTAGGATATGTACCCTTTCTTTTTTGACTGGTTTGGGTTGGGAACATCTCCCAGTTCCATGGCAGCCAAAATTTCTACCATTGTTGGCCAACCACTATGTTGCAGCATGAGTTTGTGATCCAACATATGTGTCCCTCTCACACTGAAGATAAATATATCGCCAACTTGCCATTAGTATATTGTGGAACTACCCCCCGAGAAGATGGTGAAAATTTCATCAGGTTAAATGTACCATTGAGGTATCCACTGGCAAAAACAAGAGACAATATGTTCCCAAGAGCAAAGAGTTTCCATACCAACAGCAAAGGGTTAGAGAAACCTGGCATGTCCCTTGCTGTGGGTTTGCTGCTTGTTAGAAGCAGAGTAATCGAATACTGTGGCTACTCTTTTTATTTTCTTTCTTTTCCTTTTTAAAAATACAAATGTGAGTTCTCAGTTTGGAGGTTTTCCTGGATACCCAAGAAAGCCCGAAGTCCCACTGCAGTTTAACTGCATTTTGCCATAAAGACACAGTAGAAGCCATGTACCTCTGGCTTCCAGGTGCCAACCAGGTCCCTCAGATTCATGTCATCCTTTTTGATAACTGGCCAGTTTCACAGTCCTTGCCATTTCCTTCAGACTTTGCTAGGCATTACTTGTCTTTTACTCTGAGACACACAGGTCTCGTCCCTCCAGCTCTGTGGCAAGCAGCTGACACATTTTGGGCCCTCCTCCATCCCAAAACAAATAAGTTTAAATAAGCTGACTTTCTGACATGAGGTCTGGCTTTGTCTGTGTGTAGGAAGAAGACTGATATTTATATTCACATGTCATAAAATCTTAAATTTTCACATAGGAAATCCAAGCCTTGCAAAGTACAGGCACACAGTGACACTGCCTAAAATAAGTCATTCTTGGTTTTTGTGTCTACTAGCTTCCCTGGCCTGAGCTTGAAAAAATCGAATTTGTGAATGCAAGTGAACATATGAGGGGAAGGAGGCAGCTACTGTGTTTGGATAGAAAAGGCTACCACTGTCCCTTTGGGAGAAGTCCCACAGGTAGCAGAGCTCCCATGAAGCCTCTCAGCCATCAACTCCTAAGAGTTCAGGACCATGCCAAGAAAAGCAGGTTCATAAAGAACAGTTCATTGGTCAAAACTATGAAAAAACCCAAAACCATAAACACTGATTTGATTACACACTTTCAGGGCCAGGAGAAACTTTGTCTTCAAATTCAAAGAAGACTCCTCCTGACAAATCGCCTTTGAAAGAAGTGAAGGCAGAACAAGACTGGGAACACACAAGAGCCTGTGCTGATCACGTTGTGCTTGTGCTGCCCTGGACCTTTTTCTCATTTATGAAAATATTAATAAATGTATACCTTTATGTAATATAAGGCAAGAGGCGTTTCAAATTATACAACTTCCTTGAAGTGAATTTTCTTCCAGCCATATCTAACGATCATGGAATCCTTCAAAATATTTTCAAAGGTCAATTACTTAGACAAATCTAAGTGATTCTTAAAGTAACTCTTTTGCTTGCTCTTCTGTACCTTCTGCAAAGCAAAAGAAAAATATGCTCATGTTTTTATATAGTTTTAATCCTGTATGCCTTCATTATTTTGTTCTTTCCTCCAAGCTGTAATAATTCCCTCAGAAACACTTTCAGTTTAGAGAACATCTTGATCACTAACATGATGTCAATATAATATAGTGCTTGATTCAAAATTAATCTAGTGGGAGATATATTCCAATTAGCCTTTACTGCATTTTTAATTCAGTACAAAGACTTTCCTTGAATCAAACAAACCATCATTATTTTAATATTTCACATTGACTCTCTGAGACTGAGAATTGAAGTAAAAAACTCATCAGTGTTGTACGTTGTATAAGGATGATGGACAGGGTCTGGATGATGGCAGTTCTTTTATAACAAAATACATTCTTGGTGGTGATGGTTTGGTTCCAGCTTTCTTTTTTATAAATAGAAATAATTCACTTATTTCTTTTTCCTTGAGGTTTTTTGGAACTGTGCCTCCGTGAGGGACCTGTACTCTGAGCATCCTTCAGCACTGACCACTTCCAGTCTGTCAGATATAGTCTTACATGCTTCCTAGGTCTTCATGAACTTGTAGATCTGTGCTAGGCTTTAGCTGGGAACTAACTACCTTGGTTTCATCAACTACAGTAAGGATGATATTCTCCTTAATCTTCTGTTCTCTGTTTTTGAATTACTTCAAAAGTCTGTTATAAATAAATCATGATTTTAGGAGTGTCCCAGCTAAATAACTGGTCAGGAGAGATTGTTAATTTGGCTGCTATAGAGAGGGAAAAACCCCTTAGATTCACTCAAAATAAGCTAAAATAAATAGCTTTTTCTTATTGAAGAAAAAAAAAATAAACATACCAAAACAACAACAAAAACACTAAGAAACACCACCAAAACCAAACAAATCCTTGCCCATTCAACTCAAGATAATAAATGAAGTTTAGAAGATTTATTGTTATGTTTCTGAGAAGAGTGTCTCTTTTGCCTACAGGCCTCCCTGAGGGTTTAGATGAAAGCCCAGATGAACTTCCAGGCCTTCCTGTGAAGATTCAGACTGACATTCTTTAGTAGAGAAGACCCTTTCAAGCATTTTGTAGGAAGAGGCACCTCTGGCATCTTCTTACTTAATGTATTAGTATTGTTTTCTACTAAGTGAGTATAAGTCCACAAAGGATTTTTACCCCAGAGTGGAAGATGTATATGTTCCATAACTGATGCCAAAATTTACATGTATTTGTAGAGGAGTGAAGGGGGGGGGGGTCAATCCCTTCAGACCTGTTGGCAGCACCACAGGCACAGAAGGGATAAATTCTGCTTTCCAACTTGTAGTTGCCACCTCAGCTCCTAAGCACTGTGTCCAGCAGCTCTTTTATCTCCTTAAGGATCACTTCTTCTGTAGAAATTATACAGCCAATGACAAGATTTCAGTGCTGTTCCACCTCTTGATTCTAGAAACTATTTGAAGTCAGTGTTAATAGTTCCCATTCTGCATGGGCAAGCTCTAGATGGGAGGCCTACTAGATTGAGAAGTCAAATTGCCATAAAATGATTAACTGATATTATGCCTAAAATGAATTAACATGATTTTTCAGGGAATGCAGAAAAGTGAAAGCAGCAGCAGCTCTGTAGTGGGTTGACCCAGACCAGATGCCTGGCACCCACCAAAGCCGCTCACTCATTCCCCTCTGTAGCTGGACAGAGAAGAGAAAACTTAACAAAGGGTTCTTGAGTTGAGATAAAGTGCTGGAGAGGTAGCTCATCAAATACCCTCAAGGGCCAAACAGACTCAACTTAGAGATATGAAGTAAATTTATTACTAGCAAAATGAGAGCAGGATAATGAGAAGTAAGATCCTTAAAAACACTGTCTCTCTAACCCTCCCTCCTTCTCAGCTCTTCCTCCTATCCCAGCAGGGAAGGAGGGAAAGAATGGGGGTTATGGTGAATTTATCACCTGAGGCTTCTCCTGCTGCTCAGGAAGAGGAGTTGTTGCCCTACTGCACCATGGGATCCCTCCCACAG
This sequence comes from Cettia cetti, assembly GCA_013401135.1. Lineage (NCBI taxonomy): Eukaryota > Metazoa > Chordata > Aves > Passeriformes > Sylviidae > Cettia > Cettia cetti. The sequence goes on along the minus strand of VZUI01040027.1, from coordinate 171,822 downwards.
GAAGCAATTCTCCATGAACTTCTCCAGTGTGGCTCCATCTCATGAGCAATGGTTCTCTGCAAACTGCACAAGCACGGATCACTCTTCCACAGAGTCCAGTTCTTCAAGGACAGGCTGCTCCAGTCTGGAGGCAAGGACACCTCTCTCCACAGGTCTTCCACAGAAACACAGCCTCCTTCAGGCATCCGCCTGCTTGTGGTATGGGCAGCTCCATGGACTGCAGGTGGATCTCTAAATCCCTGGGGACATCCATGGGTTGCAGGGGCACAGCTGCTTCACCACAGTCTGCATCACAAGCTGCAGAGGAATCTCAGCTCCAATGAGGTACCGCTGACATGGTAGTCAAAAGGCAAATTATTCCATGGGTTTTGGTATTAACACTAATAGTTCATTCCAATGCACCAGTGGTCTTTTAATATGATTGACCCTTGACTTAGAAATGTAACATTACAGCCCAACCCAAGTGCACATTTAAGGCTACAAAGACTTGGAATAGGTTGCTATTCATCCCAGGATGAATAGGACATTACACCTGAGTGTAAGTAGGAACCCCTTCCTTCTGCTTGGTTCATGCATGCCTTTCTCTTTCTCATTGATAAATGAGTAACACAGTTCCCAGAGTCTTATACTGGCACCTGTTCCTGCCTCTACCTATATCTTGGCAAGATTTATGTTCATAGAGTTATGTATCCTAAGGCTGTGTAACACAAGTCATGATTTTTTTCCATGCCTTTACATCTATTTGTTTTGCTCTATCCATGAGCCCTACATATATTCCATAACTATGCCCTCATAGCTCTTTGAATGTTCCAATTCTTCGAAGAACCACAGAAATTGGTTTCTGTGCTTGCTGAACGGCAAAATTCTTTCTTTCCCTAGAAGCTTTTCAGACTGCCATTGCCTGAGTCTTCAAGACACTTTTTTTTCTCCCTCAGGACTCAGAAATGGCCTACTGGAAGTTTCCTCTGATGCTTAGAAATGGGCAACTTCACTGAACTCAGATATCAAGTCCTAAGCCTCAGAGATCTTATTAATCCCTTTGTAACTGAATGATAAATTCCTAGATGGCCTGAAGGATTTAGTGGAGGTATATATTGCATCCAGAGTCTTGTGTCTAGAATCTTAACTAAGCTTTAGGGATGAGGGAGAATCCTGTTTCCAGAAAAGAGTCACTCCACACAAATCTGGAGGCCAGATTTGCAGGATTACTGTAGAAAGTCCAACCTTTATGACAATACTTAAACTCAGCTTAATGCTCTGGCACTTCCCAAATTAGTTTTCACTGACTGCTGAGGCCTTTCTTAACTCCGTCTGTGTTGAACTCCTGCCTCAAATGCCTACTCCTGGTGCACCTTGACTTCTCACCTCAGTCCCGCCTTGAGTACATCTTCAGCCATCGGAAATTTGTCTAGCCTGAGCTAAAATATCATTGCACCTCTCAGAGAACCTAAATTCTCAAGCAAGTTAAGAAGTCCTTCTCCTGGCCAGATAGGTGGAAACAAGATATCTAAATTCCTGATATTTTGAATGTGAGCAAAGAAATCCCACATAAGCTTCCAGAGGAGGCTGATTTATTAGACTGTTTTGATTCATTAAGATACCATTGAATTCAGTATCAAAGAAATGGGGTATCGACCTCTTGGTCAATAAGTTCAAGTGTTCTTTCAGGCAATGAGCAGGTTGAAATCCACAGCCTGAACCCACATCACAACTCCTGGCAGGCATCCAACAACTAGGCTATGGCATTGCCTGCAATAAAACAATTCATTCTCCCTTCCCTTCATCTGAGTCACAGAACAGAAAATCTCAAGTCATGGCTGAGAAGAAAGGATGAAATAAAAAGCAAAGCAGAAAAGGGTTAATAAGCTTCGAAGTCAGAATTGGATTCATAAGTTTTCTTTGAATTTCTGAAGCCAAGTAATCCAGTCAATAGTTCAATTCCCTAATTCATAAAGCTTATTTTCATTTGTGCTAGTGTCCTCTATGTCCTCCATTAACAGCTCATTTAAAACTTTTTAAAGTCCCTTTACATCTCTAAAGAAGTGTAAAGGAGCCATTCCATAAGTTAGTGTAGGCTGGAAACATTTTCCCCACTATCATTTATTCAGTTTTGTGGGGATTTCTTTGGTATGGAAACTGCATGAACCCTTAATTGAATGTGTCCCCACAAGTTCCAAAACATTACTACTATAAGTGATAGTTTCCAAAAACTGTTCCCTAGAATTATTCATGCCTCAGTCTTGTGGAAGACATGTAGATTTTGCAAGTGAATGTGGATTATCATACAGCGCGCTTGGGCTTTCTACAGAACTTCCATGAAACAAAAGCATTTCCATAAAAGAAAGGGATGCTTGATTGGGTTTCTTGTATACTTGGAAACTTTTGCCAAAATATTGCATCATGGACTGCTTCATACTTCCATCTAGAGTGTGCAGTGTGGAGGTCATTTCTCTTCAGAGAACTAGAAAAGTGTATTTTTCCCATTGTGCCTTTGGGTATGAAGTCACTGTGCCCTCCACACAAGTCACAACCACGGTGACTGCCAGCACTGCATCTTGCTGAGGTCTTTTTAGACCAAGAATAACCCAACCCAGCTTCAATAACCAAACTCTATTCCAAAATGGAGTGCTGTACTAGTGGTTTTCAATTTCCTGTGACCTTAGGAAAGAGGTTCTGTGCCAATCACTGCATAAGAGCTTCTCTAGGAAGCTGTTTTAATCGGTTTTATTGAAGCTCATATTGCTAAGTTTTCATCTTCCGTGAGAACGATTGGACCAGCAGTAAATAATGGCATCTAAGGGATAAAATAACAATTGCTTTAAAGCAATTGCTTTAAAAATTGCTTTAATGTGGTGTTTACCTTCATGTAAAAACAATTAATCTGTTACAACTCTATTTCCTTCATTTTTCTTTCACTGGGCATATCCTGCAGCTCCAAGCACTGAAGTGCAGCGCACAAGAAGAATACAGGGTATCAATCACACTAATTTAGAGGCCTTTCAAAAGCAAAACTGTCAAAGAATGCCATCAATTTTAGTAGTATCTCAAATGCAAATTGTTGATTATTTTGAATTTCCTTCCCAAAGTAACCCATCTGAAAAGTGAGTCCTTTTCATGTGGCTAAATCTGTCTCAGAGTCTTCCCACTGATCTCTGTGGGGAAACTTTTTTCAAATTACCAGTAATTCATGGAATTAAAACACTGCATCCTACTTCCAGCAATGTTTTGCAAACGCTCTGACTTCCTTTGAACTAAATGCTCCTTAGGCTCCTGCTTTGTTCTTCTGTCAGGCTCATGTGCCTGAGAGGCTCAGTATAAAACAGAGTCAGTGTCAAAAGAAGGTAAAAGTCTACAATTGGAGACAAATTGGAAATATGTGCTGGGGCCAGAATTCAACCCCACTTAGCTATAGAGAACAAAGCAAGGTTCATGAATTAGGAGTGTAAGTACACCAGGCTGCCCATGGAGTCAGCAGAGAAGGAAAGACATCCCTTTCTGGATGCACAAAAAGACCTCTGACTTCACTGGCTGGGAAAGGTTGCAGGACAGTTGTGTGACTAATGCAAGGTGCCTGGAACTGGCATGAAACTTGACCTGAGTCTACAGTGAAATATGGTTGTTTCTCAGAATGTTAAATACAAGGACTTTAAAAGAGATACTGACTCTAGGATCACACCCAGTGTTTTGAAGATTTTTTATGCTTCCATAGATTAGTATGGACTGCAATCGCACACCCTCCTGCTGGACCTCATGTTATTGCCATACCTTCAGGAAAATACAGTGTGGGCTCACAGACTGAAATTGCTTAGCCTTAAGTTAGAATTGCTGCATGAGGACCTATCTATCAGAGGCTCTCCCCAAGACATAAATGCCATTATATGTGCTAAGTGAAAAAACAAAAGGTAAGTTGTTCAGTTCTTTCAAGGGTAATGACAATTAAAGAATCTAAAAAGATCTCAAAATGTAAAATTGAGACCTATGAATACCAACAAAATTAATTAATTAGTCTTATGTTTATGGGGTTTTTTCCTTAAAAATATATGAAATCAAGTTCTGCTTCAAAAATCAGCACAAGTGTATAAGGGTCATTATTTTAGACGTATTGCTGGAAAAAAAAATTCTATTTGCAGGGTCACGGGTGCTTTTAGAAGAGCTCAGGGGCAGCAAATATTTCTTGTCAACTTGCAGCAATTTTTTCTGTTTCTTTTTCTAAAAGCTGCCCATGCTGTCTCTTTTACAAATTACTCTAAAATTTCTAAAGACCACACACTTGGCTTCTCCATTATTTTTTTCCCAGGAGCCCCTAAAAGGGCGAGGAACTTTGTCAGAATAATTTCTTTCCAGAATAGAATTTGAACTGGAATTCCACTGGAGAAATGCTGTTTTGTTCTGGCCAGAATCCATAAGTTCCATCTTCATATTAGAAGTTTATCATCTTGCTTATGCTGGAATTGTGTCCAGCTGGGGAGTCGCCACTCATCCCTTCATCATCTTACTAAATATTCAGAGAATGAATTCTAACAGCTAAAAATGTGTGGCTTATGATATACAGCTTGAATTTATAGTAACACTATCTGCACGCTAATAAGGAATTTGCAAGCTATAAAGATGATTATGTTTGTCCTTAAAGATGAACGTCATTAACCAGGCCAGTTCCATATTGGCAATGATATGCTAAGCAGTCACTTATTTTATAATTGCCCATATTTTCCCTACCCCTTTTTGTCAGCAAATGCAAAAAAGCTTAAAATTTTAAAATAAAACTGATAATAAAACAGAAGGTGACATAATAACTATTATGTCTATAAATAATAATTACTATTTAGTAGTCCATAAATTTAAAAAAAACCCCAGATGTAAGGCTATTATCCCACTGAACTAGTTGAAGTAGAAAGTCCTGAATAACCTTATTCTTTGCCTGAAAATGGATTAAAATTTAAAAAAACTTTAGGAAATTACGCTTTTGATCTTTAATAACATGTAAATTTTCATCTGCTCCCTGCTGACAGTTCTCTGTGGTCTAAGCCATTCCTCAGTTCAAACTCCTGCGCTTCTGTATGAAAAAAGACATTGTTCTCTACAGCCTTAAGAACTTCCTCATGCAAAATTTTTGAGGAAACATAGCAGTCATGTTTTTAGCAACTGTTTACAAGTGTAGTCCTTTGGGACCAGTCAACTCACACTAAGTAGAAGAAGAGGTATGGTACTTTTGACCTGATCCTCCAAAAAAAATTGCAATCTGCTTGATCAGGTCTCACTTTCAAATTTAAATTGCTAATCAGTAACCCTTTTTGTTTGAGGTTAATTAGATCAGCCATGCATTTGAAGGATTCAAAATTTCAAAATGTGCTAGTGAATGGAGAAACTAAGGTATGGAATTCAAGTCACAAATATGTTTTATAACTGTCTGAATGTGAATGGTTAATCTGGGAACATGCCAAGAAAGCTCACACCAGCCCACACAGTGTCAGTGGATTTGGGACAGCAGTAGCAACCTTCAGGGTCCCAATAGTCCTCACCCTTCTCCCCAGAGACTGTGCAGTGCCACAAGACATGACCTCTGCTTTTCTCAAATTCTCAACAGCCTTCAAGCATTAAGCATGAAGTATGGACACTTCAGACACTTTAGCAGGAGTCAGAAATCTCAGAGGAGATGGCTGTCTTTCCTGACCATCTGTTTCTCTCATCATGAACGCTCATGTGCTTTTATCTGCATCACTTTCATATCTGAGCCTCCAGCAGTCAGCACTGCAGCCCATTGTGGTTCCTTCCAAACCAGCCAAAGACTGTTTATCACTGGGCTTGCCTAGGATAGGTCTTTATTTTAAAGACCAAAGGTAGATTCAATTTGGCAATACATTTTCTTTAGAAGTCAACCCCCTTGGTGCATTTAAAGACATGAGGTTTGAGGTTCTTGGCTATGAAAAACTTTCCTTTTGCCAAAGTTGCATTGTCTGAAGTCTCAAAGCAGGAGTTATCATGTTATTTGAGATGAAGGTCAGAGTAATTTGTGGTGCTTGGGCACAACACATGTAATTTTACACTTTATCTGTAGGTGTGATATTGGATTCTGCCAAAGTAGGCACCTGGTATCAATGTTCATTCTGGCAATAGTTCAGCAAAACTCACAACTCCCAGAAAAACCCACAATTACAGTACAGAAAATTAACTCAAAATGTCTAGAGATAGACTAACATTAGAAATGCATGACCTATCCAGTATTTGTGGGTGACAAGGAAATAGAGTGATGTATTCCTCTACATTTGGGGTGATGTGGCAAAAGTGACTGCTATGTATCTCTGTCTTAACAACTGTTTGAAGAAATTTCCTCATACTTAGGTTTTAATACAGTGTTTATCCTAGGGAAGATTAAATAAAACTTCATTTTGCTCTTGGGAGGTACATTTCCCGTTATCTGCCTGCCATAGCTATTTGCTTCTGGCAAAGAGATCCTTGAAGAAAAGGAAGTCTTTTATCACAATTTTAGTGGAGTGAGAATTGCAGCAGTCTCCAAATGACTGATGTTTCTGTGGGCAGGCTAGGCACTGAGCATCAGGGGAGATCATTATTTAAAATCAGTGCAGAGAAGGCCATTTCTAGTGTCAGTACTAGGATGAGTCATTTAAAATCATTCCTGAAGCTACTGTAGAACAAATTTATCAGATTCATATCCTTGATCTGGATTATTAGCATGCAATGGCATGCTCCTCACAGAGAGCAATTGCAGGATCTGGTCCATTTTTCAAGCTGTATTTCCAGAACTTAAACAAATCCATTGTAGAAACTGTCACTAGTTTAATGCTGGGTCAGTGATTAAAAACTTCCAGACAGCCTCACATTTCCATTGCAGCTTATGAACCTTGTTGTCCACATACCAGTATTTTTCAAACAGCAGCTTTCATATAAAACCAGGAGTGTTACTTTGCACATAAATGGACGTGACTGATTTCACAGCAGTTCTCTATGTACAAACTATAAAAGATAGACAACAAAAAGATAGATAGGGATTTATCAGGCCACAGTCAGAGCACTAACCATAGCAGCATTGTTTCACATTCTTGAATTTATAGACAGACCAGGGTAATGAGAGAGTCAGTGATTCATTTTATCCACTAAATAAAAGAAGTATGTTCCAGCTGTCATAACTTGCCATTAACAAAAGCACCTGTGCTTTGAACTAGATAATCAGTAACACTCTCCATTTTGGATCAGGTTTTTATGTGTTTTATGCATACGGATTTCTTTTCTTACTTTATAGCTTTATTTCTTGTTCTTCTCCAAATCAAGATGAACCAGTCAAACACTGGAACTGTGAATCTGAATCTATCTCTGTTGTGCTACTGCCACAAATGTCACTTTGGAAGTTTTCAAAGCCAGTATCTCAGTAACTGAAGCTTCAGTATCATTTAGTACACTGAATAAAATTCAAGAGCGTACTTTGCAATACCTCTAAAATGATATCTCTGAAGCTATGTGTTGAGAAAGCACTAGGTAATCCTGTCTGCAAATACCTCAAATAGAGCCCTCATAAACCAGATACATGTCCTGTCACCTCTTCCTGCAACTATTGCTACTGTAGCAGCTTCTCCTGCAAAAGCTGTTATGAAAAAGCTCAACATCCCATTTGACAGGTCAGAATGAAGCAACACATTCTGGCTGCATAGTTTTGAATCTCTGTAGAAAATTTGCAACAGAGACTGAAAAAGTCCACAACTGCAAAATGTCAATGGATAATACTTAAATATTAAACAAATTTGAAAAAGTTATGCATGTCCATGTACACTTGTTTTAAGATAGGCAGAAAAACCATGCTGTAATTGTTTGTAAATTCCTACAGATGTTTATTCATTTTCTCTGGTTGAAACTCTATCTGGTATGTGATCAAAAGCAACTATATAAAGGAGTTTGCCTTCTTTAAGAGCATTCTTTCCATTAGCAAAAGTATTAGAAGACAAGCCAAAGAGGGGATTTCTGAATGGAAATCATGTTGACAGTTGTGCTAATCCAGACTCTGGTTGGCTATTTTTCCATGTGGTTGTTGGGCAGGGATTTTTGTTTATAGTTCTGGTTGATCACATTTTCATGTACTCTGCAGTCTTAGACAGACAGCCTCAAACTGAAGAAGCATAGCAGTAATCCAAGAACAAGTTCATATTCTCAGTTACCACAATTTTAACTGCTTTCAGGAATTATATGCTTCACAGTTTACAAACAATACAAAAAAGTCCATAACAGCTATTATCAAAATCAGCTGCAAACTTCCCAGCAGTTCTACTCAACTGAGTATCTAAAAAGCAAAACTTTGGCTTTGCAAAGCAATGGAATAATGCAAGAGTTCCTCAGAGAAGGCTAGCACCATGAAACCCCACGATGTTATGGTTAAACATACTTATGTATAAGAAGCCAGACTCACATGACTTATCCCTATCTCAGAGATGCAGAGGTTAGAGTGAAAACATTAGATCATCTAGTCTACCTCTGTAATTCAAACCATAGAACCTCATCCAGTTACTCCTGTATAGAAATCAGATGCTTAGGCTTGCGAAGAAAGGACTGAAGAGATGCTGGACCTTGATTTGGGAAGTAGTAATTTTTGACTGTCAAGTAATTTACCTATAAATTTTTCATTATACCCTTCAATGAAACTGAATTTTGGTTCATCATGACACAAGGGAAATTTTGGGAAAAAAAGTCTGTTGCTCACAGCAGTGACAATTTTACCAACCTCATTCTATTCAACCCATAAATCTCCAGGAAAAAAAATGCCATACGTGTTGTGCAAATAATCTTGTGACAATTATAAAAGCAAGCATTTTTTCCAGAAATTTATGAAAGAATATGGAAAAAATATAATTAAAATATCATAAACATCCAAACATCCGCAATTTGATCACCAAGGATCCAGGAATTACACTTTAGATTGATGTATTAAGGTTGTTTCAAGATGGATATCTGGAAGGTGACAGGAAAGACATAGATCCATATGTCCACATTTTGTTATGAAATGTAATCCACAGAATCACAATTGTCTAAAAACCAGTAAAATGCCCAAATGAAATATATAGCTAAAGCTCTATATACAAGTAAGTGTTTGATCTTTGTTGTTCATACTGAAGCTTAAAGGCCTTTGAATGATACTTCAGGGTTCTTTTAATTTCACTTTTATGTGGTTTTTGTTGTCGTACCACACTAGTTCTGGATGGTGCAAACACACTTATGCAGAGTTTGGAATGACTGAAGATTTCACAATGCCGCCTGTGACAGTCATGCTTGTAGCAGTCGTGCAGAAAAAGCACACACACCTTAGCACATACACCTTATGGTGTATGAATCTGCTCTGCTACTCCTGTACAGGCAGATCCTGTGTCTCACATATGTAAGCAACATTTGCTCAGTTCAAGACTGAATTTCAGCTAAACACCTCAGCTGGGTTTTTTTTATTATTCAACAAGTCTTGGCCGCTATCAACAAACTTACCACATCTAAACAAAAGGGCATTTCTTTAACTCCTCATTAAATAAGAAATCCATCTCAAATTATTTCCCTGGCCAAACCTACAATTTTAGAGACATATTTAATCTCAATCAGACATGAAATTTTCTTTCTCAGCTTTCTTATTCAGATTTTCCCTCTCTTATGATTCTTAGAAGAGGAATGTGTAAGTTATGCTCAGCCCTTCCCTCAGTGCCTGCCAAGAAAAGACAGATCAAGTCATTAGCAACACACACAAAGATTCAGAATAAAACACATATTTTTTATTGGTTAATGACTTCTTGGAAATTTACTGACACAGACCTTCAGGATAATCAATATTTCACAGAACAGGCAACAATGAATAAGCCACAGCTGTAACAGCCAGACCCAGAAGTTCATGTACATTGCAGTCAAGGACCACCAGAGCACAGGAAGTTTTTCCCCATTTTCCACCTGACAACTAGGGCATCTGTCCTTGACATTCAATTATTTTCTTTTATTTAGTTCCTTTCAATGGTAGAATTATATTTTCCTTAGAATGTAATGTCAAAGTAATTTCTTTTAAGGATTTTTTCACTGGCAAATCATTTTCCATGAAGATTACCAAAATAAAGTAGAAACTAAAAGACATGGAATTATCTCACAGCAATAGCTGTGTAAACAGGAAGTGACTGTCTTCTCTTCACAAGTCTTGGGATGAGTAAAGGGAGATGTCAGCGTTTTCCCTTGCTTCAAATACCAGACTCTTAGGTCATTAGTAAACAGGGTGATACTGCAACTCTGCTGGAGAGAGTAAAATTTTACAGTCCATGTTTAGAACTTAATATCTAGGAATTTGGAGTTGATTTACATTTCTTTTAAGGCATGTGATCAGCATTGAAGAGTGCAGATGTTAATGATAATAGAAATCCAGCAGATCCTTTCTAAAAAGGATAAAAAGTTTTGTCTGCAGTAGTCTGATGTTCTGGACTGCTATTGATTCACTCTTTGTGCCATTCATCTAACTAATTGATTGTTTTAAGTATATTTGCAAACTTTTTGCATTTCACAGAAATTTTCCTCAAGGGTACTTACTGGCAAAGAATAAGTTAAGCTGGTAACTAAAAATGGAGTCAGAACACAGTATCTGTGAATGGGCATAACACATCTGGGGAAAATATGCTACAGCTAGAAATGTCAATAGTTCTTTCTAAACATAATTTTTCAAATGTAGTCTAGAATAAATATATACATCCACCAATTAGCCATCTACCTGTAGGAACAACATCAAGGGCAAGAATGAATTAAAACCTGGCAGTTGATATTAAAAGTATTATAAACAGTTGTGTCCTTTTACATCAAGAAAGAAAAAGGGGTTGGGGTGGGAAGAATGTCTTCATATTCTAGGGGTCGCTTATTCTGCTAGACAAGAATCTGAACCCTGATGAAGTCTCTGAAAAATAATGAGGAAGAATGTTCCACCTCTGTGGCTTTAATATGGGCTCTACTAAAGGATGTGCAACAAGAGAGATGGCACTCGTAGTGACAAAAGACTTCCTAGTATCACCCTTGCCAGAAACACCTGCAATTTGCTTTGCAAGTCTTTTACTGAGTCTTCTCATAGATTGTCAACTTTTTCAGGATAGGATGTTTCACAGAAGTCCTAAATTTCACAAATCAGCCTGGTGAGCCTAAAGCTGTAAAATTAATTACGTAGAGGAAAACTCTGAGGTTAGTCTTTAAACCTTTGGTATCATTTTGCATGGTATACTATAAGAGGACCAAATTTTCAGATGGTATTTGTTATAGCAAGATTTAAACCAAACAGGGATGCAAGTCCCACTGAATGGAAGCAATAAAAACCAGGAGGTTTTTATCTAAACTGGAACAAACCAGACCTGATATGATGCTGTCTTCTTCCACATTGTCACTGTATCCCCTACTGTATGAAGTCAAAAGCATCTCTCCAGAGCTGCAGAAATTATTCAGTTATTCTACACTGGGAGATGAGAGGGTCTAACAAGTTGCTGTTAGTATCCACAGCACATATAGCTTATGGAGGGACTGACAGGTGGAGGATCCTCTTCTCTGAAGCCTTGCTCACTCTGGAAAACCATGAATTTGGGTATGGACACCAGTGGTCACCAAAGGTGGATATGTGGTCATTGGCACTGAAAGCCACACTGCACTCACAGGTAACTACTACCACCTCAGGGTTACAGCACTATGTGACACACCTCAAAGATCCAATGCTCTTGCAAATGAAATCTCTACATTTTGGATCCCCACAACCCAATGTGTTATAACGATCAGGTGGTACAACAACGACTCACATAGTAGAACATATTTGTGAAATGCTAGTGAGAGAGGAAGATAAAATGTGTTTAGTGCTTAGGAAGTTGTTAACTGTTTGGGTTGAGTAGCAGGATTCTTTTGACACTTTCCATTCCCAGTGTGTAAAATCTGGTTTAATGTTATTTCACATGAGAGATAAACTTAAATACTAAGCTGTGAGCCTTTGAAAGATGAATAAGAGAGGAAGATGAAGGGATGGAAAGCAGAAGACAAAAGAAAATGGCAAAGCTGGAATATTTTGTTTTAAATTTACAATGGAGAGCAAAGCAGAGAAAAACCGCAGAAATGCTCACTTGCCAAATGACCTGTTGTAAGAAGATACCAGGAGTTAGATAGACTTCTATGGTCCTTGCAGGTCCCTTCCAACTCAGGATATTCTATGATCTTCAAATCTATAACCTAATCTAGCTATTTTGGATCATCAACATATTTGGCAGCCATACAGCCCTTTGTCACCAATAGACTGGGTTTCTTGTGTCTGGGCTAACTGCTGGAGAAATGAAGTGCCCTGATCCATCTTACACCTCCAGGCTGGAATAATCCAGGTTGCTGAGGCTGGCTATCATGGTCTGCCTACGAAGCAATCTAGTCTGCATGGAATTTCAAGGGGTGTGGTGAAAATAACAAAAAATCCTATCTCTAACACTTCTGTTTTGCTCTAAGGCAAATTGTTTGCAAAAACTTTCCTTTTGATTCCTGTTATCCAAATAACTCCAGCTGAAATTGGAACTCAACTATTAATCTGATAATGACATGGCTGAGACAAATTCTCTGACAATTGATCTCAAATGACATACAAGGCTTTACTTCACCTCATTGTCTGCATTCCTTTCCAGCCAGGAGTTCTGTCAGTATTTAACACACACACAAAACCCCCTCAAATGTAAGTATTAAGATGATTACTATGTACCTGGAAATATCCTTTAATTTTAATTTTGTTTTATTTTATTTTTAGCTTCAAAGCTTTCCCAGGAATGAACACCTGTCTTTCACAGCATTACAAGAAATAGTCAGGTACCTCAGATGCTTTGTTGTGTCAAGTCCTCTAATAGGGACACTGTGAGTATAAGTCACATTTTAATTAATGATCAAAGCAAAGGACACCTGTAAATTTTGGTTCAGTTTCTTCAGTTCTTTGAGATCAGGTTTATCCATTAGAAAAGGACTCCTTTGATGCATATCCTGCTGACATAAGGTATCTTTCATGCCTAGATGCCATGGTGACTGGAGCCTTACAAATACTGAATTGAACAAGGTGAGCAGAATACTGTGGTTTTGCCCTATTATGTCTATCAGTTAAAATCTTATCTCTAAAAGCAGCAAAACTCACCATCCTGGGCAGTCTTCTTCTATTCCCATGACCCTAATTTCTACTCAAGACTTTAGAAGGTGCCATTAGGAAGTCTTGTGGAGGTCTGGCCCTGAGAGATAGTGACAGGTTTGTGTAAGCCTTGAAACTGTTCACCACCCAAATGAACACAAAGGTGTTGTTGGGAAGGAAGGAACAAGATACTGCCAGCCCCTGAAATGCCTCCGCACTTCCACTGCAAAAAAACACTGTTAGGTCTCCTCTGCTCAAATCTCCATTCATTCCCAGGGGAACCAAGAGGGGTAAAGAAGTAGCTCAGCCAACCCCACTAGCCAGTGGAAACAGTGCACTCAGTCCAGGAGGGACAAACCCTGCATTGCATGGAGGTGGCAACACAACCCTTGAGTGGGGTCAACGCAGGACCCTCTTGCAGGTTTTGCAAGTATTAAGGCAGGGGAGGCAAAGGGTGATTGGTCCTTATGAAATAAAATAATAGTAACAGAAATACCACATGGCTTCACCTAGAAGATTAGTTTAAATGTTATTGATCATTTGTCATGGGGCTTTCTTACCCAAAAAGGTGGCATGTGGCAGGGAGGTCTGTGTGACATGCAGTGTTGAGGCCAGATTACACCAGCAGCACAGCTACCCAAATAAAGCCAGAGTCAAATCTCTTCCCCAGAAAATACCTAAGTCCTGTATGTAAGAAGCCCTACAGTTCCAAAAATGCTCAGCATTTTAGGTGTCTGACTTTTGGAAAGCCTATTTTAATCTATGTCTAAACACTTGGAGAAGGTCATGCAATGATTTAAAATGTATATGTATTGATGGCAATTATATGGATTCTTTGCCCAGCTTTGCCTAGTCAAAACCAGGTAACTAGCTGAAATAAGTTATTCAGGTTTCTTCTACAGTCAAACATGAGCAACAGATACCTTTGTAGTGCAATGTCCTCTGTTATGGGAAATGAGTCATGCTCCAGAAGTGCCTGACTTTATACAGCTGGATCTATTTTGCCTGCATTTAGCCTCATCTCTTTCTTTAAACTGAGTTTCAAAGGAAACTACACTCCCAAAGTTGCTAAGTAAAATGTTTGTCTTCTAGAAATGAGTGGCTTTTGTTTGCTTTCCTACATGAAAACAAATGTGTAAATTTTTAGTAGAGAAAATCTTTGACTATTGTGATAGCAAATCCATCAAAATAACTTCACACAAAATGACTCCTGGAAAGACAAAGATTGACAGAAATATTCCCTCCCACACCATGCAGATTTTATAAGATATTTTGAAGGGTCTGGAGGGTCAAAGTGAAATATTAAATTCTCAGAAAACTGCACTATGAAATCAAACATAAAACTTATGATTATTTCAGTGTTAGAAAACCATCAAATCAGACCTGAAGCAACACAGGAACATTGTAGGGCTTAGACATCACTCACTTGGCTATACATATGTCTCTGCCTACAAGGTAAGGAAAGAATGGACTTAAAAAGGAATAGAGGATAGAAAAAAGAAATTATATATGTCTCTACATGCCACATTTGGGAGAGGGGAAAATAATTTTCCAATGTGTCTTTAGAAAATATTTTCTGGGTTCTCTTTCCTTAACTGAAAGACATAGGATTCAGCATTTCTGTGTCTAAACCTTCCCTCCTGCAGTATCTCAAGGCCTTGCCTGCATCCCTGTGAATGTAAGACATTATCATATTCCTTCTTTTAGGTTGGGGAACTGTAACAGAGGAAAAATTTCAGCATCTTCCTTGAAGTAACAAAAAAGTCTGAAGCTAACTCAGGAGTTGAGACTGCTCCATTGCATCACAATCCAGTAACCTACTCACTGGATCATCAATTCTATTCATCTTCCCCTACCCTGAGTTACACAGCCAACAAATTGTGCCTGTTCTTTTGCCAGGGCCTCCAGTAATGTTCTGCATTGTTACTGTCACTCGTCCAACAGATTACAGACAACACTTTGTAGATATTACTTCTTTTGTTGGTAAAGCTGCACCTCTGACCAGAGTGGGCTTAATACCTAATATAAAGCAGCTCAGAAATTTTTCCATGAATCTTTTGGAAAAAATTATTTTGTATAACCAACATTTTCCTTACTGTCTTGCCATGTTCAACACAAGATTTCTGCATAGGCGTTTTTGAACATTAAGAAGAAATCGCTTTTTAGAGAGATTGCTTGATTCAGAGGCTGTTGGTTAGAGCACCCTACCAGGGTGCAATAGGCTTGGTTTTTATCCCTGACCTGCCTCATACATAAAAAGTAGGTTTTGCAGTCTTTGTGAGATACTGGAAGTTTTGGCATGAGGGTCTTCTACCTCTGAGTAAAAATTCTGACGAGATTCAGGTTTTTCAAAGGAAAATAAGGAAATATTTCCAAATACGAGAAACTGGTAAGTGGATGCACAAAGCGCTGGCTAATAGAGCTCCCTTATCTCTGCCTCCACAATGAAGCAGGTTTAATCTTGGTCTGTAAAACACTTAATATTACTTAAATAGTTCCTCTTCAGGGAGAGTGATAGTTGGTAAAGACATCCATACTGTCAATTTGATTTATTCTCTGTTTTGCTGAAAACCCTTGATCTTTCAATTTTCTGCATTGCATATATGATAGTCCACACCCAGGCTCTGATTTACAGTGATCAGTTAGTTATTTTCACCACAAAAACCATGGCAGGGAAGAACGATTACTTTGCTGCAGGGTTGCTCACTACCAGCAGCAGAGATACCATTGTGCCAAGCTTCTTTTTCCCTGCACAGCACAGAAGGAGCCAGTCCTTCAGCAGTTTCCCAGCAGAATTCCCAGCCCTCAACTCACACCCAGAGGTCACCGCATCAGCAGCCTCCTGCAAAATCCTTGCTGCAAAATCAGAGGCTGACAAGCAGCTCTCTGGCTGTTCAGCTACCTAGCTTACTGGCTCTAATCCAATTAAAAAAAAAAAAAGGCAAAAAATCAAAAAACCCCAAAAGCCAAGATTTGTCAGAGGTGAGAATGGGAGCAAGGTCCCAGAAGAGACTCAGACACTTTCTGTAGACCACAAAGGGGCATAAATAACACCAATAACAGTATTTCTCTCTGGAGGCATAGGAGTAATACTCAGAAGCAAGGGCTCATCTCCCTGCACGCACCATGGATGACCTCTTCTCATCTGCACCGTGCACACAAACATTATTCCACCCAGACTGACAGTAGTCTCTGTGCAGCTTCAAGCAGTGTGTTTGCACAGATGAGGTTCAACCCTTGGAGGGTGCCTCTGGCTATTGCTGTTGTCCCAAACTATAAGGAACAAGCATGAACTCATGGCCTGTGTCTGAAAATGAATGGATAGTCTGAATGAATGTCAGACAAAACCAAAAAACTAGCTTTTAAGGGGTTCTGTTCTAAAATAAATAATTCCCCAGTTTGGAAGGAGGTAGGAGGTATGAGGACTGGAGAGAGGAGTTTAGGAGTTTTTTCTTGTAAATTGTTTTAGTGGACTAGTTGTAACTCCCTCATGAAACAAGACAGACGAGACATGCAGCTTATCAGCCACCCCTCAGATAATGGAAGAGATGTGATTTGAAACAAAATGATTTTGCAGAACATTCATCCCCTCAGAAGATTTGTTTTTGCCCTTCATTGATCTAGGTAGGGACGAAGGCTTGAGCAGCACTGCACTTAACCCAGTGGAAGCAGAGGTACTGATGTAAATGTGTACATTGGATCATAGCAATGGGTTAATACAAAAAAAATAATGCTGTAGTGAAAGTGGAGGTGCTAAAAATACAGTTTAAATTTCTGCCCTACATTGTCTTTAACAGTCAAAACTTATTACATTTTGTGAGAAAATTGTGCACGGACTTTTCCAACACAAAAAGTGAATACCAGTGCATATGTGCCATCCCAACTATGAGGTGCCCTCCCCACCTTTGTGTCGACATCCTACAGGGAAATGGACTGGACAAATACTTACCAGGAACACACTGTTGATTCAATAATTCAAAATCCATCTGATCTTGTTCCTGCAGGGGAAAAGGACAAGCAGAGAACTGCAGGGTATACAAGAACAACACCACTCCCTGTTTTCCAACTCCCTTAATCCTGATTTCTGGCAGTACACTATGCACTGGTTGTTGCATCTTCCCTCCCTCATGGGAGATCCTGAATGGCGGGATTTGCCCCCAGATTTGCAAGCAGCACATTAACAGCTGGGGGAAGGCTCTGTATTTCCCTTGTTTTACTTGAAGACTCTCAGGAGAATTTGTGGCATAGCTTTTAGAGACAGTGAAAGTCCAGAAGGATGGCTCAAGTCTTTAATCATATGTTTCAATGCACATCCCATTAAGAAGAATAGGCCTTCAAATGTCAACCACCCATCTCTGACCTTCCAAATTTTAATGCTATATATAAATACCATGTCATTCCTACTAGCAGGATAAAATTTCAGTTAAGTTAAACTGAAAATAAACAGAAATTTCAGTCCTAAAATAAAGGAAAAAAAAGATTAATTGCATTCCCAGATATCTGAAATATAAGAGATTCCTGAGATTCTCTCAGAGAAGTGTCTTACACAATCCAGAAGTGTTATACTATCCAGAAGGGCTGATATTCAGCCTATATCCTGTCTCAAAGTTGTTTGCTGAAGCCATTTCTGAAAATAGTTCTGCCACGGACATTACACAAAGGGCAACTCTGGTACTGCAGCTCACTAAATATGAATCAACTGGACAGCAGCCCTTTTGCATTCTTTGTGGGGTTCTGCTTTGCTGCCTTCTTTGTCAGAAGGTGAAAATCACCTGTAGCATGCAATGCAAAGTTGTGTGGTTTTTAAATGCCAAGCTGATCCTTTCCAGAGGGCTGGAATTATGTGCCAAATTTTTCTACATCAGTGAAGAAAATCTTTTTTTTTTCTCTCTCCTTAATAAGACACTGGTAGTACCTCCATATTAGCCCTTTTATTTTTCCCATTTTTAGTCCTCTTCATTTATATCAAAATTCCAATTTTTCAACAGTAAAACTGAGTATAGCTAATGAGGCAGAGATCCAGAATAAAGAGTTTTACATAAGTGTCATTGAAATATAGTGCAGACTCTGATCTGAAACTGCAAAGGTCAATCTTTAAATAACCAGGTCTCTTGGGATCTGACCTATCCAAGAGCATTTTAGCTTTCACTGGACTTTCTTGTTCAAATTCAGTTCTCTGGAAATAGTGCTGTGTCCAAGAGTACATCAGCAGGGCAGGGCTATTCTTAGAAAAACAAGTCAAAATCTGCTTGTCTCAATACTGCTCACATTGTCACCAAAACCAAGGACTGCAGCTGTGGATGCTGTTTCCATTGTGCAGTACTGCAGCACAGCTGGCATTTCATTCTCTACACCCTATGATTTAGTCTAACCACATTCAAGACAGGAAGAAGTAATACAATTCCCTGAGCCCTCCCACTCTCAAAACATATAAGTTGTTATCCTGCACCAAACATTTCAAACACTGAAGCTGGTACTTGACCACCAATTTTCCCATTGCCCACAAAAATAGTTTCTTGTTAACCCTGACTTGGGTCCTTCCAGGTCCCGATAAAATCTGGGAATGGAAAGAATCTGGGAATGAATGTGCAGGAGGAGAGAGAACAAAGAAGGTAGGGGAGTGGCACAATGAAGTGTTCAGTGTCTCAGGACATTGGAAGTAGAGGATGCAGCAAGTGAGCAGCTCTAGGGAACCCAGGTCACACGCAAAGAACTGCAGGGAACAGCGTGGTTTTCTAAAACTGACATTAGGGCAGTGAGATGTAGAAGACACCACAGGGTCAAGAGTTTTGCTGGGAAAAGGAAGGAGAGGTTAAACCCAAGCCCCAGTTTCTTCTCCCAACATCAGAGATGTGCCTAAGGAATGGTGTTCACAAGGTAAATGCAGCATGGCACATGGATGAGCTGTAATTGTTCCTAGGCAGATTGTGGAATTAATTGCTCAGAAAATCATCTGAAAGTTCTCTGGATTGTTCACATCTCAAGTTCTAATGCTGAATGGCCCTTTTGTAGCTTCAACCTGAAGGTCATGCATGAAGTCAGCTGATCATGTTGAAGAGGAAGAGGGTCTGACTTCCACGTCTGTATTTTATTGCACTGCACAGCCTCTATAGCCCCAGACAGAAGGAAACAAAAAGACTGTATCACTGCAAAGCAGCATACTTTGGTTTGTTCTTATGACTAACACTTCTTCCATAGGTTTTTGAAGATCTGTATTGTTTTGGATCAACTCAGAGCTGACATCCCGGCAAAACATACTCTCATTTGCAGAGAGTCATTTTAGGCACTTGGCTGACTCTACTGAAAAAGATACCAATTTTTTGCAAGGGTGATTTTATATCAAATAAGTCCTTGGTAATGTGCTTAACATGCATTCTTTATAAAAACAGCCCTTACCTGCTAGTTTGTTCATAAATATACAGAGAAATGATGCATACATAGTCCCTGTAACCTAGAACCCCTTTAAGTCAGTTTTGGAAGGAGACCAGTGTTAGCACAGTGAGGTCTTCCAAGGCATTAGGCTCCCAATATTGTCACCATGGTCCAGCCACTACCAGAGAGGATATGAATAGAACCCCATTAGAATTGCTTTTTTACTGTTGTCACAGTAAGAAAAGAAAAGTATAAAAAGAAACACACCACAAACACATTTTGTAAAATTGTAAGTCAAATCCACACAGAAACATTTAAGGGTAATGAGTGCTTTCTTGACCTTCATTCAAGACTAAGACTTACTCAGCAATATTCATTGCTATTAAACCTGCAAAACCTGAAGATTTGCATAATTTTAAAATAAGTTAATCAAAAAGCTCAATGTTTTAAAATCACAAAAATAATCACAATTGCTATCATGCTTAGCTTGAGTGTGCAATAAAAATTAAAATATAACCTGATACTGATACAGCCACTTTGACTAAAGCAGAAAATAAGGAACAGTGATAGAGACTTACTCCAGAGTGTTGTGAGAGCTATCCTGATTTCCCCTGACTCTCACTTAATGTGCTAACCACTGAAGCTTGCTTTTTCACAAAGCTGTAGCTTTAAATTCTCTGTGTGCTTTAGAAGCACACAAAACCTCTATAAAATCATAGAGAATAAAGCAAATGTCAAGGTTTCAAGAAAAGTACCTCAAAGCATTTTATATTACCTCAGAGGGGAAACATTCTTGATGTCAAACAAGCGAGCTTTCTGTTGCCAGTGAATTTATATTTGACCATATCTGAAACAGAAGGGTTTTTCTGTGGTTACAAATCTGAAAGTATTTCCAGTGGCTTGCAGTAAACTGAAAATGGTCTTTCAGTTCTCCAGCCTAACACAACAGTATGACATTGGCACACCTTAAAACAAAGCAGGGGCTAAATATGACACTTTATAAAGCAGCTCTCAAATCTTCTAGAAGTAATATTGCAAAAATGAAGAGAATATAATCTAGCACAGGGGGCCATCCCAAAGGAGGGTCATCGTGGAGAGCCCTATGCTTTCCCATGGTCACAGCCGGAAATTCAGTGCTCCTCCTGTTCAGGCTTACTCAACCACAGCCACAAGCCACTCACTTAGCTGTGTGCCAGGACAGTGAAGCTGCAAAAGCAAGTGGAAACCTCAGTCAAGACACTCTTCACAGGGCATTGAGACATATTTTACACTCAGGAGTGTGGCCTTTTAGACCAGACAAAACACAGAGGCAGCCTTTGCTCACAGTGGCCAGCAGCAGACTCTGAGGGCTCCCTGGTACAACAGATGATAAAAAGCAAAGCATTGCAAATGTCACCAATGCATCACGACTTCTTCTGATTATGATAGTTTATATTTGTTAATGCTATGCATGAAGTATAACAGGGACCTGAAGAAGATCAGAGCTGTGTCATTCAGTTTGTTATTCAGTCCGACACATGGAAACAATAGAAAAAGAAAGCATCAAAATCTTGTGTGGTTTTTTTATGGCTATAACTCTCAGTCTGAGAAAGATCCTATTTTAATTACATATTAGGGAAGCAGCATTGTGGTGGAATTTGCAGAGCTTATGAATGGGAGTGGTTGTTCCCTGTACCCAGCAAATCGGAAGGACTCTTCAGGTCCCTTTGCTCAGCATATTCCCCATCCCCATTCCTCTTCTCCTTCACCTTCACATGATGTCTGGTCTCTCTGGAAACTTTTTGATTTCCTTTTTCTTGTTTCTCCTTAAATTCACAGTCAATTACTCTCCCATACACTTTTTCACTTATTTTAAGCTATCACAGACACCAAGAACTGACTTATTTGAGACACAGTTGTACTTTTATAGAAGAAATTTGATTCTCAACAAACAATCTGTAGTGACGGTTTACTGCAAGTGACATAGTTTCAAGAAGTCATATACCATAACATAGAAAGCAATTTGTCTTCTTATGATAAACATCTTAATACATGCTTACTGTCATGAATTGATTAGGTTTGAGTGTAAAAACCAAGCTGGTATGAAAAAAAGTATAATGAAGCTTTCTAGACCTTATAAAGCCTAATAAATTTTTTTACTAACCCCAGTTTGGTCTTGTAATGTTAGCAGAGGGTAATTGATTATGAGAATTTAAGCATGATCTATCTCCTTTCCTATAATCACATTGACCCAGAAGACAGCTGCACATGATGCAGAATGTGGACTAAAGCCAGTATCTGTAAATAAGGCTTCCTGTTAAATTCTCTATATCCAATTCTAAGGAGTAAAACAAATTAGGTGCTAATCCCTGCAGATTCAAAGATAATAAACAATCAGCTGTATATATTTCAAGAGAGAATTTTAAAATCAATGTGCATGTTGACTTTATCTTCCTTAATGAGTTAGCATCAAAACCATCTCTCTTTTAGAAGCACTGCTGAATCAGTGACTTCAGAGAACATTTAAATCTTCTGGCAGGAACATAATATCATTCCCTAAAATTATTTGGTTAAAACAAGCCAAGTGATAATACATACCACAAAATTTCCAATTCTTTTTATGATTCATGGTCCTCGTCTTTTCAAGTTGTTGTTTGTTTTTTTTTTTTTTCCAATAGGAAGCCAAGAGTAGAAAAAGCCAAGATATTATTTCAATTATATAAGTGAATCTATCAGATCAGATGCCAAAATATCCTGCTATGGACATACTGCCGGTTGCTGACACTAAAGTATCTTGATATGTGTTTCAAGTCTAGAACTTATTGAAAACCTGTCAGGCAGTTTTCCCAAAATCTGAGCATATTGTGTGCTTAGAGCACTGAACTTGTTGCAAGTATCATCTGGGATTGTATGATTTTCTTCAAAACCAAACTTCTGCATCATGATTCTGACATCACTTTAGTATTTTGCTTTGCAAGCTCAGTATGACTGAATGACAGAATTGAAGCTGTGGAGTGTGTATTTTGAAACCTTGCCCAGTGAGGCTCACAAGCATATTTTTAAATGGACAAGCAACATCATCTGACTTTCAGGTCAGGAACCTTTTTCTTTTTCTTCAGGCTTTTCTTCAGTCTTTGTCTTTTTTCTTCGCATTCAGGGTGTGGGGAATACTTAGGGAATGTGCATAGTTCCTGCTGCCACACATATATCTGATGCTTCATAATAAGACATATTTTATATAAGTATAGGCATACACATGCATGTAAAAATATATGGGTTAATCTCACATATTATACATACTTCTTAAATCCTCAGCACGTGACACATGCAGCTTTCTTAGGCATGAGCAGACTCTTCATTACAAACCATGTTAAACTTTGTCCTTTTTTCTAGAAAACAAAAGAGTTCACATAAGCCTTGCAAACAAGGAGTGCCACTAACATGATCTATTATCCTGATGTCACATTTATCTGATGTCACCTTGCATCTCCTCCTGTTCAATCTGTCAGGTGTCCAGGGTAGAGTGTGTCTGGATGTCCTGGGACAAGTGCTGTGTGCAGCAAGCCTCTGCAGCATCCTGCTGCTGGCAGGTGCTGATACACACACCTTCATTTTCTTCATTTTGTCTTCAAATTTTCTGTTGGGTGCTGCCATGGGAGACACAGGATGGTGTTCACTCCTGTCCTGTTACTCTCTAGACAGTCTTGAGCTGCTCACACACCTAAAAGATTAAGTTCTACATCACACCTTTTTTTTCCTAGGACAGGCTGATGTAATACATCTCTCAGTGGCATGGGGTTAGCTTGCATCACCAGTAGATCTTTTCTCAGTCAGCAACCCATTACATTTGGCAAATCTCATTTACTATCACTCTGTGCTGCTCCAGGTAGCCAAAGTCCTGCTAATCACAAATATGTGTAGAGGAGGTGCTCCATTTGTAAAGAGAAGAGATCTTAATTTGTAGAAGAGAAAAGGTACAGTCCAAAACCAGCAATGTGATGATTGCCCTGGACACATGATTATTTCTGTTATTAATGCCTGCACGTGTCAGCTTTCCCAAAAGAGCACCTTCTTTTGATCCTTGCTGTTACACTGGATTACTCACAGATAATCCCTATCCCCCAAAACCCTTAATAATATATTCAAACATGGAATGCAATAAAATAAAATGTCAGTATATCTTTGGTTCAGTTTATACCAGTTTATATTCAGTTAATACATGCTGAAAATATTTCTTCTTCCTTTTATTATTACACAGGCTCAACTCTTTTTTTAAATATATTCCTTCAGTCAAAAGAGTAGATATTGGGGTTAGTGGTTGCCAAAGATATGTATTCCCGATTCACTATAAAATATTAGGTAGAATAAATATTTGTGCCTCCCTATTTAAGACCAGTCTTCAACCTGTTTTACACTGCACTAGTACATGCAATGCTGAGAGACAGTCACGGTCACCAAGGTCAGCTTCATTTCACTGCAGGATTTCCTGCATTTCTCATTGGATTTAAAATAGCTTATGGTACTACACACTATGATTTCCATTGAAAATGCTGACCTGTGGCCTATGCACAAAGTATTTTTTCCCAGAGTTGTGTGAATATCAATTGTTCTTAAAAAAGAAAAAGGTAGCTGGGTGTCACTACTAAAAGAAAATGCTTAAGAGCAAGAAGAAGATTTAACTGGAAGAAGAGAGGAAAAGGAAGGAAGAGGGAGGGAATGCAGCTAGCTCTGCCACGACTTGCTCCTGGGGCTCAGCAGGGGATTATGGCTGTCTCTGGGCCGCACTGTGGGATGTGAAGCTCTCCAGCCACGTTTGCACAGCAGGAGCCCATCCTGCTCCGCTGCTGACACCCGGCACCCTGAGCGGAGGCAGAACTCGTGCTGTGCTGACCCAGCCGTGACTCTGATCTTCCCACTTCAAAGGAGAAGGACTCCTGCAGAAGGCAGCCTGAGATTCCTAAACTGTTTTTCACACAACAGATGAGCAGCTTTTGATAAACCAGAACATACAGTATAATTAGGCCTCAAACAGCCTATACTAATTACAAGCACAGAATTATGCACATTCCTAATGAGAGTGCTGGAAAGGGGCACTCTCATTAGGAATGGGAGAGGAACTCTAGCAAGCACAGGCAATCTTCAGCAGCACAGTCATGGTGCAAAGGAGCTGTGCCTGGAGACATGGTGCCACAGGGGAAAGGACGCTGAGGAAGACCAGGTCGACAGAGTTGTTTAAAACAAAATTTTACTGTCTTTAGGCATTGCTGCCACCAGGAACAGGCAATGGGAAAGGTGACCCACAACATCAGGCAGTGAAGGCAGCAGAGGATCCAGCTCTTTCCAATAACCTCCAACTTCATCTGCAAGAGGTGGCAGGAGTGAGTGCACTTGAGGATATAGGCAAGGCCCCTCCAGGGCAGCCTTTGTCAACAGATACTGTGGTCTGCTGAGGCCAACTGTGTGTTCACCAGACACACAGAGTCTGCTTGCCCCTGTAAATCAAAGTTTGGGGCCTGTGAAATGCCAGCACATGTATGAGAAAGATGTGTTCAGGGTTGTTAATTTCCACCAGTTCTTGATGGCTCTCACTGCGGCTTTAGTTCACATACTGAATAGCACTGAATATCAGCTCAAGTGGAGGCTCCCAGATGGGTTCCAGACTGGGATACGGACAAAAAAGATGAAGATCAGCAAAAATGGACCTGATCACAAAATTTATTCTCCAGAATCCCTGTGAATATTGTCACTCCATCCAGATTGAGCTGTTCAGAGGGATCTACCCCGTGTCAGGAAACTCTAATTGTCTCAAAACCATTTAACCAGCATAAGACACCACTGTGACCCCTTTATCACACCTACCCCCTGTACTGGGGCCTGGGGTTACGACCAGAAAGTTTTTTCCCCAACAACTCAATGCTTTCAGATCCAGAAGGAAAACTGGCATTTCAGCTTGTTCTCAGCCGTACTCTCTTCCTTCCTCCCCAAAAACCTGCTTTCCTGAAAGTCCATTTGAAGCCCATCCTGAGGTCAGCCAAGCATATCTCACTCTAGCAGTGGCATAAATCCTACATGTGAATGTGTAGGTTTTGTTACCTCCTGTTATAACCCTCAGAAGTGGGTTTACCCACACAATGTAAGGAATGAAACACAAAAACACCCACAGAAAAGATGGAGATCAAAGTTAGCAGTAGATTATCAGATTTTTCAAAGACTGTATTTCTGGAATATACAGGGAAATCAATCACCTCTATGTTTTAATAGAGGACGTGGAATTTGAGACTATAATTCAGGAAATCCCATGTTACACAGCATATCTGGCAACCATAATGCTATTCTAGGAAAAGCAAATTTTATGCTTGAATGTACTGCTGAATTCTTCTGTGATGCTGAGTAAGTAGCTCTGAGCAGATTTTCCCTCATCCTGTGTTCCTTGATTTTGCATCCTTCCCATACCCCTCAGGTTGCCTCCATCTCCTCATTGCGAGGGCACCAGAAGGAAAAACAGCAGGAGCAGAGGATATTAGACCCTGCTATTAGATGCTGTGCCATAGCCGTGCATGGCAACAGGAGGAGAAATTATGGGAAAGTTATGTTCATCTCCTATAGCCTTGGGACAGAGGATGCCCGGTGCAGATGGTATCTTAGGAAACCTAAGTGCCAACTTCTGCCAGGTCACTGCTGAGCAAGTAAGAACTAAGGTTTCAAGAAGCACATAATTCAGCCAAATCTGGGGAGCTCTTTACAGACAGGAAGAAAAATATACGCCATTGGTGATGAAATTCCCAAAAGACCTGAGGCCGAAGTCTCTACCCTCCATGGAAAACACAAGTGTTCTCAGGTCACTTGGTGCAAGTAACTGAAAAATGGAGTCCTGTAATGGAAAACCTTAAGCAAAAGAGACTTTTATTTGCCTTGCTCATAATAGTTATATCAAAATAGAGACCTTATGCGGTACTTAAAATTGTGGTCAGTTTTACATTACCTTAAATTAGATATTTTCTATGAAGTAGTGAAGTAATTATGCAAGATGCCATGTGAGGTTGATGACAAAACCACACCCAGGAATGATAAGTGGCATCCTGTGCTTAGAAATATAATGAAGTTCTGCCTCTGGTTTCCACAGGATCCTCAACCTTTCGACACATGGTGGCACATTAATAGCCCAGATTAGTTTTGCCCATCCATGTAATACATTCTCACATGAAATACATTCTCACATGAAATACATTCTCACATGAAATACAAAGACTTTTTTATCAGTATTCCTCAGTTGAAGATCAGTTGGGATAAAAAATGTTTATCCTTAACAGAAATGTCAAAGGGCATTTTATTTAAGTATGTGCAAATATTCAAACTGGAATTTGGCCAGGTCACTGCAGTTAATGTCCCACTTTCACTATGGGAAGACATTTCTCCCTATTTAATGCTGGGTCTGACAATTCCAAATCAGAGGAACTACCTAACCATTAACGAAAAGTAAAGCAAAACCTTGATTTTACCTTTATAAAGGGGAACCTGCGACAGTTTCAATACATGCAAATGTTTTTCTTGTATTTAGAGGGAAAATATTCCCTTTTCTTGATGGAATTTGTGTGAGATTCTAAAAGAAATGCTTTATGCATAGAAAGTCCATGATACTATTACTTTGGTAATATGGTTCTATTACTTTGGCAAGGAACCAGAGGGTCTTTCTGGTTTGATCTTTTACTGCTCCTGAGCCTACTAAATAACATTTAAGCTCTATTCCTGTCTAGTTAAAATCTTGTACTTGGTC
This sequence comes from Cettia cetti, assembly GCA_013401135.1. NCBI lineage: Eukaryota > Metazoa > Chordata > Aves > Passeriformes > Sylviidae > Cettia > Cettia cetti. The sequence continues at coordinate 144,568 of VZUI01040027.1, read as the reverse complement.
AGAAGGTCTTTCTCACAAAAAGACCAAAAAAAATATAGTAATTCCTCACGATGGGCAAGTAGTGAAATACCTCTTTCTTGCACTCATGGAACTTGAAAATACTTAACAAATTCCTTGTAAACAAATCTGTCCAACACCTAACTATTTATTCATGTATGTGATACACATGCAAAGCAAAGCATTGAAAGATACAGCCAAGACAGCTGCTAGTGCCCTCTCTAGACCACACAGCCCTTTTTGATCTCTCCTATTGCTGCCACAGAGCCAGAAATCCAAGTTTGGCCTCGCCCACAAGAGAAGGCAGAGGGCTCAGTATGGAGCTTAGGGGAGCACCATACTGAAATACCTGGATATTTGCACTCTCCTCCCAGTACCAGGGACCTGCTCAGACACAAACCCTCCCTCCAGCAACATGACTCCAGCATAACAACCACAGAGAGGGTCTTCTAGCAGGGAATCATTAGGGTGGCCCTAAGGACAGGATCACCCTGAGGCACCTCCCATCCAACCTTACAGCTTGCAGCAGCATCCTCTGGCCTAAGTCACCCAGAAAGTTCTGCAGGCCCTCATAAATGTCATCTGAGGAGCAATATTAGCTCATTAAAGAAAGGAAGGCTAAATGAAGTAAACACTAACTCTCATGAGTCTAAGTTGTTTAAATAAGCTTGAAAATTATATTTTTAATGGCACTGAAATGAAATTTGAATAATTTTCTGTATTTGAACACCTTGATGTATGCTGGAAAATATAATAAATGCTTTTACATGTATTCTTCAAAGAGAAACCTGAGTTATTCTTTGATGTTATGTGAGGAAAATGAGAAGTCTAGATTAGCACTATGAGGGTTAAAGAAGAGATCATAGTATAAAAAAAAATTAGAAGTGGGAAATTTACAGAAAAAATTTATTTGTCTTCCCTATAATTATTTCTTTATATTGCTGCAGATTATATGTAAACAAATAAAAAAATTCTGGTGCAGGATAAAGGCAAAAAATGACAAAATCAAAGAACATTCTTTCCCTTTCTAATTCAAGGTCATCTTAAAACAAAAGAAACAGTGTTCAGAAGTAAAGATTTCAGGAGGAAAGGGCTTTCTCTTTGACATGAACATTTCTGATAGTGTTAGGAAGTAAATGCTGTAGCTGTCTTGGCAGAAAATATTCTTCTCCATCTTTGCTGAAGAGCCAGATTTGAATTTTCATGGCCTAATACAAACCCTTTGCAGCTTTCCAAGGAAATCCACCCTATCATCTCACACTACTTAAGAAGACTTGCACTCTCTGCATAGCAAAGTCCTTGTTGGTCCCATGAAAATAATCTCCTTGCCTGATTTTATTAAAAGCAGAATTTTCATTCAGAAAAGACATAATTGTCACACAATGATCAAACATGATGAAGCTATCTGCAGGAAAAAAACCTCAGCATAGACACCATGGGAAGATTATGTAAGTAATTTATTTTAAGATGAGTCAGATAATGTTATGACTAAGATCAAAATACGATTTTAAAGGAGTAAGATGACTGGAGTCAAGGAAATAGTATATTCTTTTATATACATATAATAAGTGGTAAAGTTAGTCATAATTGATCTAATTATGATAATAATACATCAGATTTTACAAAGAGCGTATCATGTTTGTAATGCTGAAGAGATCATGCTACACTGCTTTTGATTATCTGAAGACATAGACTCGTTGAGGTTGGAGAAGATTTGAGAAGGTCTCTAGTTCAACCTCCTGTTCAAAGCAGGGTCAAGACTAAATTCAGATCAGGTTGCTCAGGGCTTTGTCAGCTGTCTGTAAACCTCCAAGGATGAGGTGATGTATCTCCCTTCCCTTGCCTCTATCCCTTGCCCCCTTCACCTTTTAACCTAATTTCAATTCCAGAAACCTGTCCCTTCCCCTTTGTGCATCCCGGCAAAGAGCTCAGCTTTGTACTCTCAATAACTTTCCCATAGGCACTGGGAGCTGCTGTTAGGTCCCTCTGAAGCCATCTCTCCTCCAGGTTGAGCATATTAATCAGCCTCAGCCTCTTTTCACAGGCTATGTGTTCCAAGATCCACACAGGGAAAGAAGAACAGCATCTCAGGTGCAATCCTGAGTGCCTTTTCTTCTTTCCCTGTGGCCTCAGATCCAGATCTGCTTCAGTACAGAACAAATGGCTCATACACCTCTGTGTACATATGCAGCCTGGAGGCAGTTTTCCTAAAAAATAATAAACTGGCTACAAGGTCCCAGAAGATCCAGGAGTAAAATCCATGATCTTACTATCTTTCAAATACGTTAAGCTATATGCAAGCAGATGAGCATTAACTGTTGGAAAGCAATCTCTCTGCATGACAGTGCTGCCCTTCTTTTCAATCAAACTGCCTCCTACAGACAGTAAGATGTGCTGTTATCAAACTTACTTAAAATTTGACTGGCTAAAAAAGTTGATCAGTGGAAAAAACTTTTGTTACCATATCAAAAGGGCATCAAGGCATTTGCTGCATGGCATTTGCTGCATCACATTAGACCCTTTACCTCCCAATAGTGCTGGTCAGTCTGTTCCCACTTTTGCTAGCAGTAATTACTTCTGTGTCTTTGGATGCAGAAAGTCCATGCTGTTCACCATGGAAGAAATGAGCATGACTCACCTCTTTCCATATCAAACAATAATTGAATTTTTCCATTCAACCTTTCTGGCCAGAGAAAAACTTTTCCTTATGTTCAGAAGTTTCCGACCATATGGAAGGGCCATATCTACAGAAATTCAGCATCAGTTTCTCACAAATCCTGCTCAGTTTGTGATAGGTTATCAAAAAAAGTAAGAGATAAGCTATCCTCTGTTAATTTCTCTCAAAATAAAAGGTCAGAAAACCTGACTTCAGCTGTTACATTTTATTGAAAAATTCAAAAATAGGTATCGGCACATTCTTCCATGTACAACAAACAGTCTAAATCAAGGTAGTTTCTTTTACTGTGAAATATATTTTTAAAAAAGAATAAGAAAAATGTCCAGTCAGTTTGGCTTTTTGCAAAAGGCTGACACCACAAAGACCAACATTATGTCATCGTCGTGTCTGATGGCCAAGTCTGCAATGCATACAAGGTGTCTTGGACACAGATTTTCTTCTTGTCCTTACTTAAAGTGAAGTCTCATTATAGTTTATGATCTGTGATTTACAAGTTTGAATTGAGTTAAGATCAGTCTCAGCATATCATTTCTGATCCAGACTAGGTACTCTGGTTCATGTAAGTCTCCATTGACATGAGGCCAAGGTATGCAATCACTCATTACCCGTGCCATCGCCTCGCTAATGGATTACTAGGAAAGAAGCTGGCTCCCAGGATCATAAGGAGAATCCTCTGCTTCAGGGCACCATGGGGACCAGGGACTGCCCAGAGCCTGTCCCACCATTCCAGCCATGCCCAGGGGAAGGGCAGATGGGGGAAAGCCAGGGGGGCTGCCATAGGGTGCTGTGTTGTGGAGGAGGATGCTCTGAGGGTGACTGGGTAGGACTCAGAGAGCTGACAGTGCCCTCTGGACCCTAACATTTTGATACAACCAGTAAAGCTTTTCTGAAATTCATCTGCTTTATTCTCTTTTAATGAACATCACTCAGGAGGTCAGGAATTAGAAAAGTCCTACTGTGCTGCTCAAAGCTATAACTGATAAAAGATCAAGATGTCCAACACTGGATCTGTACAATTTTCAGATAGCAGATGCTGATGTCATAAACTTTACCCACCTCAGGTTTTGGCTGCTTCAGTTTCTAAACAGCATCTTCCATGGCTTGCACTGGACTTCCTTTATTGACTCTTAAAAGAAAAGCCTCTTGCACAGATCTTATTCATTTCCTTCCCCAAGTCACATCCGTCAGGATATAATTAATTTCCTTCCTACCTAGAAAAAGGAAATGTAAATACACTTTTTTACTCTCCAGAGAACTGGACTGCAAGATCTCTCCTGCACTGAAGATGCCTATGCCATGATACCTCAGAGCTTATGGAGCAGATCAAACAGCCCCTCAGCCACCCTGCTCTGCAGAAAATGTGGCAAGAGACTCTTTAGAGGTGTCACCAGCTGTTTCCATTTCCACCAACACATGGACTTATGGAAGAAGTATCAGTGTTGGACTTCGGACAATGGACATTGACAAGGTTCATTCCTTCCTTCTTTAACTACTCCCACAAGACAGTGTTTCCTCCTCTGTCCAATACCAAAGAGCAGTCCTAAAGGCTGAGTCTCATCACCTCCATGACTACACTGCAACCCACAGTCGATGTCTATCTGAATCCAGAGAGCTGTGAATGGCATCTCATACCCATTCAATTATCTTATTTAAAGCAAATACAAAAGCCATTGAGTGGAAGAGTTTCTAATCCAGCTCTCCAGCAAGAAGTTTAAATGACTAATGAATTCACCAAGAAAATTATTTTTCCATAACACCTACTTTACTGTACTTCCAATTAGAGGATTAAAAGTGCAAATAGACTAAATTAATATAAACAGAATGGAATGAAGTAAAAGTTCTAACATGATTCAACTCTACTGTCCATACTGATTGGATAGATGCTTCTGAGTGACCATGAGTTACAATAATTAGTCCTTGGAGAAAAAGTGAGAATATGATGTAATATCAAACAAAGATAGTACTGGGCCTGACACATATGCTGATGTATGCAGGAACAAGTCTGTCAGTACAGTGGTGATTATTAAGAGGCTGATACACATGAGTTTTGAATGACTAAAACTGGGTTGTTATTAGGTTCACAGAGTTCACCAATCCCTTAGTGTGAGAAACATGCTAATGGAACCAGCAAGGACTGCTCTCCTGTGAGCTAGATGTGGACATGAAGAAGATAAAGTTTGAATTGTACAAAATTATACTGTTCCTATAAAACTTTAATGAAAAAATAGTAGTTTTGGTCTGACAAGTTCCTCAATCAAGTGTTAAATACTTAAAGCAACAAATGGTTTTATCTATGTCCCAACTTACCCAAATCAGCTTCTGGGAAACTTGGTATGAATGTATGTATGAATTTGGTTTTATTTTGATGTCATTTGTAGCACTCTAATCCATGATATGTATAAGCAATAATTCTGACAGAGTGACCTTTCAGATTAAAGACGTCTCTGGATTCCATGTATGTTACATTACACAATTTCATCACAGAATTCACATTGAATGTTCAGGTTCCTGCAATGAACTCTCACTGTAATTCAACTCATTCATTTTTTAGATTAAAAATCTTCCCCATCAACCAGGTGTACAAAAGCTTCAGGTCATGCAGAAATTCAGAGCTCAGCATTTAAATATTATTCCTTGGAAAGTTCCTCTTTGTTCTTGCTTCCATGGAAACTCATCTTCTCAGCATCCCTGGAGTGAAATCTTGTAACAGCTGAGAGAAGTGTGGAATGGATTAGGTCTGTATTCTGATAATACTGTCCCTGATTCTGCTGCTTTCATCTAAAAATCTGAGTAAGAAGACTATTAACTCCTCTAAACATCTTAACATTTCATTTGGTCTTGTATCAGCTACCACTTTGTTGAGATTAATATCTTGACTAACGTTTATCTTTCAGAAAAACAGCCAATTAGAAACCCACTTATTTTGGTTTTGGTTAGTGTCCAGCTGACAGCCCTTGTCTCTTCTCCATCAAAAAAACAGACTATTTCCCCTCTTCGAGGGTGCTAGCACATTGCCATTGGGGTGTCTCACAATAACTATTTTGGCAAATGCTTTGGCTTACAGCAGGTCCTTTTCCCTGTCACTCTTTGCTCCAGCCTCTGCAGTCTCACTTTTTTGAATGTGGACATGCCAAGATGGTACACACTGTGCAATTAGCAGCAGCTAATTATTTAGCGTGTAGAGAAGTAAATTCATCTTGTCTTTCTTACTCAATCATCACATTACTGTTCATACAGGGAAAACCCACACTACACCACACTAGAGCTCATTTTCAGCTTAATCATAGCTCTGCCCAGAAATCCTAGCCAGGATGGCAGACTGTCAGGATATAATCTTCCTCCTGCAGGTATCACCTGCCCTCTTTTATTCCCCTACTCTCAATCATATCAAAACACTTCTTCTGACTGAATTTACTAGTGGATCCAAGCCACTCTAAGAGACTGCAATCTGAAATAATTAAGGATTCTGCACCTTTGTGTAATTTATAAAATAGAAGGGATTTCAGAGTCCTGACTAATGTTACTGCTGGATAACAGATTTAAATGTAAAAACAGACCATTCTAATCATTTAATGGAGGGATATCCTGAATAAAACGCAGACCCTGAAATAACTCCTGTATTGGACCACGATTTCCTTTTTAGTAATATATCTCAGTTAAAGGCTTTTATTAATGGAATATCTGCCATACAGTTTGCTGAATTGTTCCTACATTTGCTTAGGATTGTGTTCTTCACCTCACATTTTCTTAGACTCCAAATATTTATTGTCTGACCACTATTTTGAATTTGTCTATCTTCATATCTGAGCTGTTTGACATTATAATTCTATGTTCATTGTGCACCTTCACATTTCATTTTAGAAATATCATGTACTTCTTCATCAGTGATGATCATAATAAAGACCATAAATGAACACAAAATAGAGAGAGAGGATATAGTGCATAGCAGTATGTTTTTTGTTGACAGAAAATTCTGTTGACAGAAAGACTGCTGAAGGAAAACAAATTTTCATGTATATAATTACCATTATATAAAACCATAAGGTTAGGCAAAAGCCATTTTCTGTCTCATGTTTAGACCAAAGCTCTGTAGCTCAATTTGAAGAAAACAGGATGTTTGTTTATAACAGTAAGGCAAAAATTATTTCCTTTTTTTTACACTGCAAATGATGGGACTTGGTTTTTTGGGTATTCTGAAATGAAAAAATTCTGATCTTTGGAGATAAAAGTACATGTTTCTTAATTTAGGGCTTCAATGTCAAGCCACAGGGACTGTCAGTATATTGTGGAAGTACTCCTGCACAACAGAAGTGAATGGAAACTTTGACTTTTATTTGCATGCATGGAGGATCAAACGCTCTGTGTAAAATCAAGACAGTGGCTGCTATCCCAGATCAGCGAGGAAGAGAAAGATCTGAAGTTAGAGGCTGGCAACATAACCATTCTGGCACTTTGACATCAATACATCAACTAGAAAGAAATGTTATACCAGCTTATTGAAAAAACCCCTATCAAAAAAAGCCCTGATACAAGAAGCATTTATTTAAATTCATTATTTAAGCCATGTTTAGTTTGAAACACAGGCCAGAAGCTCTGTGGGCCCTGATAGGGTTTAACCAGATACTTATGGGTCACTTAAAACCCAGGCTGGAATAAACTTCTGACTCAGAAAAAAACATTTCAAAGAAGAGTCTTTGCTCCAAAAATAGCTTAAGAGTCGCCCTGCCTTGACCATGTCAATCAGAAAGATAATGGGAGATTTCAAATTATTAGTCTTAAAGACAGAAAGGTTTTGTTAAACTACAGGCTACAACATATATGAACTGAGCCATGAGACATCATAAAAAGAGAGCTTTGAAAAGCTTTCACAGATATGTCCCCACCAGACTCAACACAGTCTTCTCCAGGAGGTATTTCCAGAAGGAGGTTGTACCTCAAGGAAGAGGGAGCTGCAGAGCAGAATTTTGAATTTGTCTGTGGGCAGCCAGCTCAGGGGACAAAGCTAGAGGGTGCATGAGTACAGCCTCTGGAATTTTTGGATTCCAAAGGCAGAATTAACAGAGGGAACTGCCTTGAGATGCAGCAGCAAGAAGAGCTTTGGGGATGTACTTTATCCCAGCAACAGAAGGTGTTTGCTCTGATTTTAACAGTTATGTGTCCCAATTGCATTGATACAAAATATTTCTATGGGTCAGCTTTCAATTATTGGATGTCACGGTTTAATCCCAGCCAGAAACTAAGCATCAAGCTGCCAGTCACTCACTCCTACTCCCCACAGCAGGAATAAGAATTGGAAAAAGGAGTAAAACTCACAGGCTGTGGTAAGAACAGTTTAATAAATGAAACAACAGAAATATCAACAACAAAATAATAGTAACAATAACAACTATAATTAAAAGGAGAAAGAGAAATAAGACCCCAGAAAGACAAGTAATGCACAACATAATTACTTGTCACCCACTGGCCAGTCCCCAGCCTGTTCCCAAGCAGTAATCAGCCCCTCACAGGCAATTCACCTCCATTTACGTACTGAACATGGTGTTCTATGGTATGGAATATCCCTTTGGCCAGTTTGAGTCAGCTGTCCTGGACATGCTCCTTCCCATTTCCTTGTGCACCTGCTCTCTGGTGAACTGAAATGTCCTTGATTTAGAGTAAGCACTACTTAGCAACAACTACAACACCAGTATGTTATCAACATTATTCTCATACTAAATCCAAAACACAGCACTGTGCCAGCTACTAAAAAGAAAATTAACTCTATCCCAGCTGAAATTAGGACACTAGGCCATGCAGTTACTTTTAAAATAATACACAGATTGGTCTGGATTTCTTTTTTAGAAATATGATGCATTTTCCCCATTGCCTTGTATCTCTAAAAATTCTTCTTCCACCATTATCATTAAAGAGTTACTGTATGTATCAAGGCTTTCAACAGTGTAATTGTGTGCAACCCACTCCCTCCTTAAACCAACTTCACTGTCTCTACTGTATGCTGATCTCACACAGACTCTTATACTGCCTTGCACCTGTAGCACATCTGTTCACTTCCTAATTATATGTTAGTCAAAGCAAATTAATACCCTTGTGTATGGTTCATCCTCTTTGTCTTCCCAGGAAGAAACTGTCTGGTGGGAGAAGTCTCTTTCAGTCATGATGCTCTGCTCAAATTTTTGTTTGACTGCTTGGCTTTTTATTTTCTAAGGTGAATGTTATTTTGGGTGGAATTTATGTAATCTAAGTTCAGGCTTACAACATAGGTATTTATGTGGAAGATGGTAAGCCAAAATTCCCATACCGGGCTGTGAAGAAAAGGATGCATTTTAAGGACACAAGTCAGCCTACCTTTTATTAAGTACTTATACATGAATTTTATCTTAAGATTTCATTGACCCCCTCTCTCTACTGACTAGAAGTGTGACCAGTTCAGTAGTAGAAACAGATATCCATACTAAGAGTCCAGTCTTTGGTACATATGAAGAAGACAAGGTCAGAAAATCTACCCAGCACAGGAACAAGAATGAAGTTTGTCATAGTCCCTAATACCAAAGGTGAACTTTTTGACAGTCTCTAGCAGGTTTCTGAGAGGCCTGCTTTTCTCTCCTGCCTAGAAAAGGTTTTGTGCTATGAATGTTTATCTCATTATGCCACAGAGATGAAGTTTGGATTCCAGTCTTTACCCTTCACCAGCTGATTCTTGGATGATCTGGCCTAAGTTCATTGAGCCTCTTGAAGGCACAACCAAGACCCTCAGCTTAACCTGCTGTTCTCTAAGAATTATATGCACAATGAAGGGAAGGCATCCAAGTGCTGCTCCCAGATGTTCACGCTGGGGAAGAAAGAGGTTCCTGCTTTACAAAGTTTTCTGTGAGATGATGGATTTGTAAGAACAAGGCCCAGTGAACATCTATTTGTAGTTCACATTCCTCACTTGTTAGTGTAGGTTTTCATTTTGTGTAATTGCTAGTTTGCATTATTAGTAGTTATCTCAGTTCCCTACAGAGAACTACTGCATCCCTGGTTATTTTGCTGTCTCTAATGTGTGTTTTTTTGATACTGCCTGAGTTGGCAGAAATAATCTGTAAAGATAGCAAGTCCAAAGTCTTCTCTATTCTTCTCTGCTGCACTGCTTGTGGGGGATTGCAACTGTATCAGCTTGTTGCCAACATCAAGAAATTCCTCCAACATGCATGTGATGCTCTGAATATCCAATCTGTTTAAGTGGAAAAAATAGAGGGAGGCAGGATAAGAGGAAGAATGATAACAAAATTTGATCGTATTTAATGGGCCATGGTGGCTGCACTTAACTGTGGATATAAGAACTTTCTTTTCTATCTGCTCGAGCAAGACTCAAACAGGGGTAAATACAGTGTTTTGAATAACTGACATTCAGCAATCTCCAGGAAATATTTGTTTGTTTCTAAAAAAAGTAACACATTAGGTGACACATGCACTTTTGGAAAATGCTTCTGACATGAAAAGTGCAGAGCAGCAATTGAAGAGGCTGGAATTAAGACTTTCAGAGCTGGTACAATTTTCTGACTTCTTCTGGGAAAAAGGGAAGAAAAGATGGATTTGTTGATATTCAGTAACAGAGCAATCTAGAATAACTACTCAGAGTACCATGTCTGAAGGTTATACAGCACCCAATGTAAGATGCTCACAGAAGCAAAGGTGACCAGTTACTTTTATGGCCATGCAAAAAATCTGAGAAATAGCCTCAAATTTATCCTTGCCTTGCAGAGGTCATACTCATTAGGCTTTGATGGCAACTCTGGAACACTGGGTGATGCAGCCTGGCCTCAGCTGGAAATTTGATGGGAACCAGCTTCTTTCCTCTAGAGGATACCAACTGTACATGTACCAACATACCATATGGCCAGAACAATAGAAAGTAGGGTATTTCCAGTGGTGTTTTGACACTTCTGCTTGTAATCTCAGCTTCAAGTCACAAGTGGAAAAGCCAATGGAAATGAAAATTTAAAAAAAAAAAGCAAAAACAATGCCCAAAGTTATAGAAGTTTTCTCAAACCTCAGGAAAGGATTCGATTAAAGTGAATCTTTTGTTTTGGTAACTCTTTTCTCTTGTCTATTCTTGCTCTCTAATTGTTATATCTTTGCATGGAATGAACCCATGGCTGTGTCTGGAAAGTTCTTTTCCTGAAGATTCTTGCTGAACCAATATTCTCTGCTGAGGCTGACAGGCTTTATGGAAAAGTGACCATGTTGACTTGGGGGAGGGAAGGAGGCTTCTAAGATTAGAGGAAAAGAGAAAGAGAGCGCAGACAGAAATGTGATGGGGTTTTGATCCAAAAATGCATTTTTCCATTCAAATACATTCTAACAAAGTGCTTGGAAGGTTTTGTTTTCATTCCAGTATAGGAAAAATATCAATTCTGCAATGTTCAAAGTTATCATGAAGTGGAACTGCTGTTCTCCAGCCAGCTCTAAATGCATCATTAATGGACTTACTTTTGTTCTCACTGCACAGGTGCAAAGTTGGCAAGACTCCACTGTCATTAGTGAGCTACCCCAGGCTAACACCTGGCTAAAATGAGATTAGAGCCCACTGCCCTTAGATTTTCTCCAATACATGGCATGTGTTAGAGCACACCGGGCCTCTCTCTTGTTTGCAAAGCAAAAACCAAATATATGCAGTGTACAACACCTCCTAACCTGTACCTAAACTTTAGGTATATAAGTAACCTGTGCCTTGAAAGAAAGTGCCAAATTTCCCTTATAGTCAGTGGAGAGAAGTATGTGTTTGTGAATGCTTCCAGAGGGCAAATGCGTCTGCCTCTGCCTGGAAATTTTGCAGGCTTTTGTACTCTTTCCATTGACCTGGGAGAGAATTCAGACAGTAAACTTCACCATAACTGCTTCATTGTGTGCCTAAAATTTATTCAGAATCAGTTCTTGCTTTCAGTAAATTGGACAATATCTAATATGAATCTGAGGGGAGCAGTACCTTTGCATAATATGTGCATTAATAGCACTGCCATTAAAGTATCACTGAAGTAAACAGCATAAAAGCAGTGTAAATTGATCCAACCACAAAGCCTGCTTAACTGCAAAAGTTTGTTTAAGCACTGGACCTGTTTCAAAGCTTCTGTAAATCATGATATCATGCCAATGTCCATACCTCTGCCTAGGGTGTATTTATGTCATTAGTAAGAGGACGTTGGGTTTTTAAAAAGTCTCTGTAGCTTGCAAAAGTGTGTCCTTGATACTGGTTGATGAACAATTAACTTGAACATCATGAATAAAAGAAGAAAATTCCTAAAGCCAGAGGAACAGAAATTCCATGTCCTTTGGGTTTTTCTTGATCCAAGGAAGCTCCAGTGTCCAAGGACCAGCAGACTAAATAATCAATAGACATCTCCTAAAAATGAGCATAAATTCTTCAGAACTATTTACACAATGGGAAAAAAAAAAACCCACCATGCTAGAAACGGGGTGTTTTCATATTAAAAAACATGAAAAATCTTAATTTTTCATGCCTACCTGTAATCCTAATCCACCTGGTGCACAGTACATGCATATTTCTTTTTATCTTCCAAAAGCCTGGACTGCTGAATAATGACCACAAGTCCATCATCTGGTTGGCTTGAAAGGTGATGCATGTAAGAGATGTCCTGTATCAGTCATCAATGGTTATTTCTCTCCATTACTGTTTGATCAACTTTCATCATAAAAATTTTCTGCTTTTCCCTGTATTCAGCCTCTTCCAGCAGAGCCATTTTATTCCATAAAGAAAAATGCATAGACTCTGATGTCTTTGAATATAATTTGCCAGATGTTTCCTTTTTTTCCCCTTACCATCTTGGTGTTGTCTTTAGAATTGTATTTAACCTGATAAGAGTACTTTAAAATAATTTTATAAAGTTAAGTGCAATCCACTGTCAGTCTGTGTTGCATGAACCCCTACTGTGTGGCAAATACAGAATGTTGAAACAAGCTGAATTATGAAGACAAGCAGTAGCATTACTTAGACACTTGCTCCTTGATACCATTTTCCTTGAGTCCTACTGGAAAATCTAGTTATTACAAACTTTTGCAAAGCATACCCAAAAAGGGAATAATTAAATCTCCATCAGTAGTCTTCATTTCTGCAGTTTATGAGTACTGAATATTTGTCTTCGCAACATTCACAGTTTTTTTTTTGTTTTTTTTTTTTGGTGAATATATATTTTCAAACATTTTTTACTGTACAATAACCTCTGCAGCTTCCCAGTCCTAAATGCATAACAGCAGCCTAAGACTCAGGCTCCAGCATCTCTTTGATCCCTGATGCTAAGCTAACAGCAGCAGCCTCAAGAGCCTGCTCTCTTCTGTGGCAGGATGCAGGTGTGCTTGCCAGGACAGATGGGTGGGTCCTGATCCCTGGAGCATCTGCACAGACACTAAAGTGTGCCATGGCTCCAAACCAGCATTTCTGTCTCTCACAGGCTGGTTGTCTCTGCACCCCGGTCTTCTGGATTTCCTTTGTTTCCCCCCCACATACCCACAAGAGCTCCCACTTCTCTTCCTGGAGGGCTTCAGTGCACAATCCCAGCAGCAGCAGCAGACAGGTGGATTCCCGGGCCAGGAAGTTTGCCTCCTGCTCTCTGCTTTTGATATTCTTGCTGCTACTGAAAACAGGAGCCTGTAAATACGTGAGGTCACACACCCACCAAGGGTGTGTAGAAAGCAATTTTGCTACTTGATGTTCTGCTGGAAAGGAATTTCAAGTGTGGCCCAACCAGGTTCTGCAATGTTTAGTCTATCTGATATTTTTGTTAATGATATGGATAATGGAAAAGAGAGAAAATGTGTAGAATTTGCAGACAATGTCAACCGGGAGGGAGCTGAAAGCTTTTAAGAGGTTAGGGTTAGCACAGAAACTTGATAAATTGGAGGCATTGTCTAAAATTAACCAAATGAAATTGGTGAAGATAAATGTATTGCCCTATACTTAGGAAGGAGTAGGAAAATGCTAGTAAAATTAGGAGTAAGGAGCAGGTAACAACACCAAGAGGAAGGTCACAGTGCAGGACAAATTGAATATGCATTTATAAACTGATGCTGATAAAAAATAAAGGATAATTCAATTCTGCATGATATTGGAAGAAATGTTGCATATGATGCATACTCTACATTACATTACTGCACCTGTGTCCATTTTGGGGCACTGCACAGCAAAAAACCCCATGCAGATATCCTGGAAAGCAGCCAAAGGGGGAGAAATGAGAATGATAAAAGGTTTAGAAAACTGGAACTATGAGAAAAGGTTGAAGGAATGGGGTTTGTTTAGTCTAGAAATGAGAAGACTGAATAGGGACACGATAACAGTTTTACAAAACATGAAAGATTATTCTGAAGAGGACAGTGATCAGTTGTTCTTTATGTCCACTGACTATTGTACAAGAAGAATTTAGCTTACTTTACAGCAAGGAAGATTCTAGATAGATATTAGGAAAATCTCTCTAATAAGACTGAAATACTAGCACAATATATTTTCAGAGGCAGCAGAATAGCAGCAGAAGTTTTTAAACAAAGGTTAGACAAACATCTGTGACCTTGTGATTTGTGGGGGCTCCAAACCAGGCCAGATTTGAAGAGAGTTTCTCAGGAATAGCACAAGGCCCACCTCTGGAAGCAGACCCTGTTTCCTGACAATGCCTCTGGTGCAAAGCAGGCAAGTGCCAGCAATTGCCAGGGAAATTATTCAAATTTTTCATTAAATCTGTTTTCAATGACCTCTTTCCCCTCAACCTGTTCTAGGAAGCAAACACTTCAGATATAACTTTACTCAGAAAAAGGTTCCCTCTATCCCAGGCAAACACCTGAGTAATTACAGTCTGAAAAGTTAATCTGGAAAATTATATGCAACAAAAAGCAGGATCTTAAAATAAAGAATGTTAGGAAACCTTAAGTATAGGTAGTGTTACCAAGCTCCACACGTAATTTTTATTACAGTATCAAGACAAAAATCTAGCCAAGGTCATCATCCTGAGAACTTGGTGAAGAACTGAGATGAAGGATACTAAAATAGTTACACGTGCTAACAATAGTCTAATAAACTCACAACAATTTTTTGTCTTTTAGAAGCTTGGTAGACTGCTCCATCTCTTGATATGATCAGTCCTTTATTCTGGAAATGGGAATAGTTAATAAGCTTGGTTAGAAAAATCCTGGGTTTTAATTTTCTGAAGTGCTTTTCTTTGCCTCTTGATTCTGCTAGATGAGGGTGAAATTTTAAAGATTATCTTTATAAATTTAGGAGCTTGAAATATTCCCTTGAAATTAAAGTGTAAAAAGAGGAAAAGGGGGAAAAGAAAGAAAGCTGAGACCTTCACTAAAGCACCTGCCTTGAGGAGTTAAGACTTCAAGCAAAATACTGTGAAACTCGTAATAATAGTGTGAGAATTGGCAACCCTTCATCAGGGTATAATTTCCTTTCTTTTAAACCCCCTTTTTACTAGCAAAATGGTCACACTGTAAAGAAGACTAGACCCCTAATATTAGGAATAGTCCACATGTAAGGCCACAGCTGAAGTTCCATTCCCAAGGTAAAAAATGGTTACAGTCGCTGAAAAAATTACATAGAATCTTTCTTAGGATATTGGGGGGCTGTAATTAAAGGAAATGTATCTCTGTACACTAGAAAAAACAAAAATGTGTAATTTTTTTACAAAGTAAGTTAAAAAGGGTGAAATTAGACAGAGGAGTAGAGAAAGATGTTGATTAAAGAGTAGAAAGAGCCTGAATACATGGGGTATGCATCATTTTGTATGTTTGAACTCCAGCCATGAAAAGGCAGTTAGAGTTGAAGGCTTGTTCGAGCTTGTCCCACAGCAAGGCAGTAAACACAAGTGAGTGGATTTCTGTGGAGAGAGACCAGCCAGGATGCAGCAGGTGCAAACCTGAGCAGAGAGCTGCACCCTTCCAGCACGGAGCTGGGCAGAGCAGCAAGGTCTCTGCAAGGGGCTAAAGCCCATCACTGACTTCTGCAGGCTTTTGATCAGGCCCTAGCAAGGTTGTTTGCTTAAGATGGGCTACCTCACAGGAGTTGTCAGACAAATAGGGCCTTTGCTTTTTTTGAATATTTTGCCCAACAAAGAGGAGCATTGTATGCCAGGCAGCATACAATGTATATTACCACAAGAGAATTCTGTTCAAACATCATGCCAGAATTTTGATCTTAGCATTGCAGAAGAGGTTGCTCTGCCAAGCCATTCCTTTCCTCCAATATTCCTTTGTGAGCAAGGCATGTCCTGGAAGAAAAAGTGAAGTGAAATTAAATTTGTTTTCTTGCCACGTTTTCAGAATGTCCCTTGAAGGTTAAGAGTTTGGGTTTTTTAACCTAAAATTATGCTTAACATGCTTAGAGCTACAATCTCTCATCAAAACTCATACCCCACATGTCCCTCTGTAGTTACAAAGTAGGATGAGCTCAAGGAAATCCAGCCTGCTTCTGAGGGATACCTCTGTAGCCAACAGTCTTGATGCAGAAGGTAACTGCCCTGCCAGCACAACCCATCTCAGGGGAATCAAAGGGCATGAAATCAAGCAATTTTGAAGTTTGATTCACCCTGGACTCCAAGGCTTTTTATGCAATCTGCTCCTAGAACTCAAATACCTAACAAGGCAGTGCAGAAAGTTCAGGAAAGTACTTGGTATCTTGGTCTGAGTGAGGCAGTCAGCTCCCAACTATGAGCAAAGGAATTTTCTTCATCTAGAAAGATTTGCCTTTACTACTGAACCAGAGTTTGGGGTGGAACAAAGCCTTTTAATTGCCAGTCCTTCTTGAAAGGGATCAAGCTCCTGGTATTTCAGCAGAAGCATTTCATGGAAGAATTCAGGCACAAGATGGACATATAAGTGCTTTATAACAGGACACTTAGAGAATTATGCAGTTGTCTGGTTTTCTATGTTCAGTAGCAAAAAGTTCTGAGGTCCAAGCCAAGCCCTTTACCTACATCTAGATGGAAAATAACATAGGACTGATAGAGACAATGAGAAGTTACATACTTCTTAAGAAAATGCCTAAGTACCTAGCTCCAAGTGCAAATAAATCTTTACTAGGATAGGAGGGTTTAAAATAAGCTTTTAACAAATATTTTAGGGAACATGCTACTAGGGAACATGTCTTTTCTGGACATTCTCAAGTTTTCAAGGCCTCATATTACTTTTCTCTAAAAGTAAGTTTTCTCAGTGTTCTCAACACCTGAAAGGTTTAAATATTGTGTGTCTCAAATGGGTAGGATAATACAATATATTCTAGCTCTACATGCTCTCCATGACTGCAAGCAATCCAATTCCAGCTCAAATTTATTTTCAACATAATGGCTATCTTCACTTGGTGATCAATTTTTCATATTTTATTCGTAAACAAAGACCTGGACGTTTGCATGATTTCATATCCCTCCTCTGGAATTCTCTCAAGTCAGTGTTGTGCCCCATCTGCATGCTAGTGCTGTGGGGTTTGATCTGTTTGCACAGGGAACTGTGTCTAATTCCTGGCTGTGCATCTTCAGTTGTAGATTAATGTTGTCTAAGATTTATCAGCTGTTTGCATCATAAAAAAATTACTTTTTGATAGGAGATGAAATTTTTTTGGAATTTCCTACTATTGCAACATACCGTGTTTTCATGCTAGCAACACTACTTGCCTCATAACCCACCCTTGCACTTGCATGTCTGTTGTGTAAGATTTCAGCTTAGGACATCTTGTATTGAGAGTTCTCTTCTGTACATGACTAAGAGCAACTCCCTAAGCATTTTGCAGCTATGAATCTTTTCTTATGTTAAATAGCAGCATGGGCAAGACTATATTACAGAGGCAAACTGTTTCCAAATTAACCCCACAAGTTCAGTAAAATCTTCAGAGGTCTACTGAGATTCTTCAGTGCTTGCAGGTCACATCCATCTTCTCTCTCAATGAGCCACTTTATTTATTCAATGTTGTGTCTTAGATAATGACCTTCAGTAATGCAGAAGGTGCATAATGCACTGTGCAATCATGGGCACCTTTTGGGTGAAAGAAAACTTTCTGGATACGGTCATGAACTACTGAAAAAGTGTCTTTTTCATCCTCTTCTCTTTGAGCAACATTTTCTTCCTTATTTTCCAGCTCATAGACACATATCTGTTACAAAATTCCAGTAGAATATCTATATATAATAAGACAGGAGATTTGTATTTGGGTAAAAAACATATAAGGGCAAACAAATGTCAGAAATTTGCACATATTGGTCATTCTGTATCCTCAGAAGTATCAGAAGCAAAAAATCAGAGCTTTGTCATAAATTCACAGATTTGTACAAATTGGAGTAGATTAATTGAACAGGACTAAAGCCAACTCTTGACCATGGAGGTTCTAGCTTCTGCTTTCACTCCTTGCATTCTCCAGACAGAGTGGGTATATCCTGTAAGAGTCAACAGGGAATTCTGCTGTTAACTTGTGATGAGATCCTCTTCAGTCTATTTAAAAGATAGAAAAAAATTGGAACATGGAGAAGCCTCCAAAGCCTCAAGCGGAGAAATATTGCCCTGAGCAGACACCATGGGAACAGAAACATGGTCGCATCCTGTTGATTCCTTCAGAAGCCTCAGATGCAGATCAGACTATGGGGCTAGTGACAGGAGGAAGTACATAGTGAAGGAAAGGAAACGGCAAAGTAATCAACTCAGAAACAAAACAAGTCACTTCAGAGCCCATGCTGACTGGTGACACATGCAGGCCATCTAGGTTTGCTTGCATTTAAAATAATGGGCTTTCCAAGACCTGGAAAGATCTCTAAAACACAGAGAGTCTTACAATACCTTCATTTTGCCAAGCGTGTAACTACTATGCCAGACTTGGACCTGCAACATAAGGACATCTTGCTTTTCAGAGCGGAAAACTGCAATATGACCCTGATTAGATGTATATAAAATTTGCAATGGAAGTGAAAAGAAGTCTCATTCTATTTCACAAGCTCTTGCCTTAAAAGTTCTCTCACTCGTTTTGAGAATACTACCTGCTACACAGGATCTGGCCTCACCCCAGGTCTCTCCAAAATTAACCAGACTCACTTTCAGTTACTTTGCATACTCTCCCTCCAGTTTCCTGCTAGTGTGAAACTAAGACTTGAAATTACTTTACTAATTAAGGATGGGAATTAGCAACAATTGTGACAAAAAAGTCCTGATGCTGTATGACATACCTGGGTGAGGTGTCTCCTACCTCATCTCTACAGTAAGAGCAAGACATGTAGAAAGGATGTAGTAATGTAGTAGGCTTTAAAAAAAACCCTCCTCTCTGTACAACATGCAAGGAAAGTATCATATGATAACATTATATCATAATGTTACATCATTATATAGCTCTATAATAATATTCTATAATTATATCCAAAGTGTGATGGTTTTAGTGTTTGCTTTGACAAGCAAAGCTATGAATAGTCCCTCCTCTACCAAGCATTTGGGAAATTTCTCTAACCATGAAAAAAAAAAAGCAACCAAAAACCCCTCAAAAAATACTGTTAGCATGCTGCCATATTTCCCAGTGGCAGTACTTCATCTCTGAGAAAGTATCAAGTCTTCCTTCTGCCTCCTCAAGGACTGGTTCTCCCTGCTCTCTCCTTGTATTCTGCATTAATGAATGTGGCCTTCTGTTTGACTCCCTCGCTGCAACCATTCCACTCACCCGTCTGTCACTTGGCAGTAGCTTCGGGAGAGCTCTTCCCAGGAACATTTCATGTTTATTCAAGTGTTGCTGTGCTGTGAGACTAAAGAAGCAGATCTGTTGCTTCCAGCTAAATCTGTTTATTTCCCAACCCACAGCACCGCATATTCCCACAAAAAAAAAGGCAGGAAGGCAGATACCAAATTGAAAACAAGTCAGGGGACTATTTTCCTTTCTCATATTCCCTTTAGTTGCATGTGGCCTTTCTATTCAGGAAGTACACAGTGAATTCAGAGTTTGCAGAACTCATGTGAAAACAGCTTCTCTTTTGCTCCATTCATTTGTGATCCACTTGTTTTTACCACAAGATTATGGTGACCTTAATGTATATCAAGATAGTACAAATGAATGTATGGAGGGAGGCCAGCCCTTGGGCCTGGCAGGGCCAGAGACCCCAGTTTGTAGTGAGCTGGACGTGGTCCTCAGCAGCAGACTCAGGTGGGGTGCAGATGGAGCAGCAGGAGCTGTAGGTGCATCCTGTGGGTACCATGGGGTTACCTTGGGATAGAAGAGCTCTCTCTCCCATGTTAAACGTGGGTGGTGGCTACTGCTGCAGCCTGGGGGAGGGCACAGGCTTTTTCTTCCTCAGCACAGTTTGTCCTATTTCCATTGGGCTTGAAATGACGCTCAGGTTAGGAGCTGCCTTTGAAGTCTAGACATTACTGCCTGTTCTGACCAGAGAAGAGACAAAATGAGTCAGTAGATAGCTTAAGAAATTGCTTTGGAGTGGTCCCATTTTCTGTAGGCTCTGCAAGAGAGCACACCCAGCCCACCCCTGGCTGAGCAGCAGCTGAGCCAGGGGGCACACAAAGGAAGGCTGCTTTTGGCTGAGCAGGGTGAACACTCGGGTTACTTCCTCTTCTCCACAGGGTAGAAACCTGTGCAGAAGCACCTGCTTAAGAGCAGTTTATGTGCTGTGATATGCTGAAACAGCAGCTCTTTCTCCCACTGAGTCCACAAAAAAAAAAAAAAAAAAAAAAAAAAAAAAAAAAAAAAAAAAAAAAAAGCTGTGTGTGGAATTGGCCATGGTGGCAAATAGAGGGAATGAAGATAATGCAACCTATAAGAATAGCAAAAGATTATAGGTCTTTACACACATACAGTCCCAGGTTAACATGTACGGTATGGATACAAGACAATAACAACAGCACGAAAAATGCCAAAATCTACTATAAAAAATTTACTTTTATTAAAATCAAGCTTCGAAAAGGTGTATATGCTATAAGGATGCCAGAAACTCCCATAAGTTAAATAGGTGAAATTCAAAGCTTACAATTCTGACCTACTCTGCATTGTGGAAATATATGAATTAAAGATTTATGTAAATACATTAGAAAAGACAGACCAAAAGGAAAACAGGAAGAAGAGGGAATAGCCCTTGCTCCCTTCAGTGCACACTGAACAAGGCTGCAGGCTGATTGCAAAAAGGACTGTGATCATCAGAGAATGGAAGTCTGAAGCAGTCACTGGGATGGAGAGCTTCATCCAGCAGCAAGGACCAGCATCCTGCTAGGGCTGTCCTGCCAGCAGCCCAGTGGATACACAACAACTTTGAGAACCTGCAAGAGCTAAAGAATCTCTGCACTTGAAGGACCAGCATAGTAGCCTCAAAAACTACTCCAGAACAGACCTAGGTCTTGACCAGGAAAGACTGGGGATCAGCATATAAAGTTTGACACCTGGAAATGCAAATGCCATCACTCTGTTGTTGAATGCTGGATTCATATAAAGGTGCCAAGATAGTGGATTGTAGAGGAAATGTCAGCCAGCTATAAATGCCTTATCATCAGCTCTAGCTAACAAAAGGGACTTGATAAACATTGTCTTTTCCTGTGTCTCACAAACACAGAAACCAGCTTTCAGCTTACAAATTTATGAAAGGAATAAAAACCTAAAAGCTCTACTGATTGTAGACCTGGTCCCTTAAGTTTGTGACACAAAGCTCCAAGTAGATCATATACCTCCACATCTGATTAATAAAAACCTGTTTGCAAACAAAACATGGGTTGTGGTTTCCAGAACTACCACTGACACCATGATAAATTATCAGACAATTTGTGTAGGGCAACCCACAAGGCACAATTCCTACCCCATTATGAACTAAGCAAGGAGCTCTGAATATTAGATGTGATACTGTGTACAGGCCACCGGATATCAAATTCTCCAGTACAAGAGGACAGGGTGGTAAACCCATCCCTTACCCTCAAACACAATTATTCAAATATTAGAAAATAGCTGAGGATGGCTTTATATTGGTCCAAGTGAACAGTGACACAGGAAAACCATCATGCTGCAGATGTCAAAGAATAGCCAAGTCAAAGAAAACAAGTAAGTTTAGTGGTTGGTTGAGTACCCTCAATGCAAATTAAAATATTAATAGTATGATTGGCTACATAGCTTGTCTTGAATCTAGGAACCAGATAAAATTATTTCTCAGCTTCAGCAAAGCATCCGGACGAATCCACACGTCTGTGTGGGTTTTTTCGGTGACTTTCTTTTTGCATACAAAAATAGGCAGTGTATTATTCCAGATTATGAAAGTCTGCAACTCAGTCAAATGAATAATTCCTCTTCCAGATAGATGAAATAAAAATGCTACTTGTCCTCATCCTTTTATTTCCCAGGATGGCTATCATAATTAACTCATATTGCACACCATATTGTATTCTTTATAGTCTGCAACTCTCCTGCTACCTGGAATCCCCTACAGGCTACTGAGGACTGCTCAGAATTGAAAGTGAGCTGCTTTTTGCCATCCTTATTGGCAGGAAGACAAAGTTCAAACATGTAGCTACACTAAGAATAGATAGACATATTCACACCACAGGTCAATCCAGCCTATTGCTCAGCTCCGGGAACTGATGTAATGGTAAGAGTATGAAAACAAGGCATAGACTTGAAAACAAGACTTGGGTTTTCCTTAGCTGGGAGTGTATCTATCACTTTAACAGCTCTTGGTAGAGCTTTTACTCAAATGCATGTTCTCAGTTGTGTTTGAACCAATGTAAACCTTTAACAGCGGTGGTATTTTTCTTCACAGCATTCCCCAGCTTAACTCTCTTTCTCAATGAAAGCTTGTCCTTTTGTTTACTTTGAAACTGCCCCTACTAGTTTCATTTAATGATTCCTTGTCCTTATATTGTAAAAGAAAGCAAACACTTGCTACTTACCTGTAGAATCTACTTGGGTCTATCTGCTGATACTTTCAACATTGATCAGTAGCTTAGTATCTTCATTACTAAAAGATCCATAAGCAATTAAAGAAAAGATATTACTCTGATTAATGCATAAAAGCTCAATAAGAGAATATTTAGTATCAAGTCACTAAACTATATTTGCTTGTATCCAATTACCCATAACTGAGGGAGAAGCAGTAACTCTCTACCATGTCCTTAGAGGGCTCAGTTGCTGTTGAACTCACTCTCCCAAGACTAAGCTTTGAGGGGGAAAGTGTCTTCCACATTGTGTTCCACCAGGCTCAACACCTACTAGGTACAATTCTGTCTGACCTAAATCCTGGGCCATCAATCAGTAACAGTCAGGGCTTTCTGATCTGCAGAGGAAAATGCTTTCCTGTATTTTTTTCTGTACTGGTAGTCAGGGACCCCAATAAAGTAGTATCTACGAGTCCTATAGTAGATACCTCTGTGTGTCATTTGATTTGCAATGAAAATAAGCAAATGAAAAGGAAAAAATCTTAAATGAAAAATACTTCTGTTATCTGAAAATAGTATTACACAAGTCTCTCTTATTGGAAATTATCCATTCACTTTCTTCATAAACATTTACTAAGGAGAAAAGTATTTTATGAACATATGGCACTTGTCTCCGTTTTGGATGTAAAAACGTCTGGTATTTTGCTGACTTCATTTCATTGTGAGTCACTGTGTAGGTTTGTATAAACACCAGGGTATTTTCATCAATTAGAAATAACTGAGATTTTCAACATAACATTCCCATATTTACTTGCACTTGAATAGTTCTGCTAATACCCTAGACAATACGCATATAGATGTATTTACTGCACACACAGGATCCCTGTTCCTAAAAAAATTCCAGACAAAGCCTGAGGACCTATGACTCTACCCTAAAACCCCGTTGTATCCATTAGCAAAAACCATTCAAATTTTCCCTGTAAGTGGGTGTTCTTCCTCAGTTAGGATACTGTGGTAAGGAAAAATAAAGTTTTTGAAAATCACATTCTAATGGAAAAAAAAATACTATCAAATGAGCAGGCTGTTTCTTAAGATAATTACAGCGCATACAGAATTTCCTCTGGTTGTTTCAGATAGCCTTTCATTAGAATATGTTCCTGCATGTTGTTGGTAACTACATACCCAGACCGAGCAAATCAATTGCCCTGTCAGTACTCCAAGAAGCAGATTGATCCTGTCCCAGTTTTGGAGTACGACAGGAGAGAGAGGACATCAGAAATCCTGCCTGGCTCAGGAAACTTGTAAAAAAACTCACTTTAATAATGATCTAAATCACAATCTAAATCTAAGCACAACAGAGAACCAAGACGGCAAATCCAAGCCACTGTGGTGGCATCCCTAGAAGTGGCAAGAGGGTGATCACATACGGCAGGACAAGAAATAGGTTAGAAGCAGAAAGTGCTTATCCTACTATTGAAGGCACTTTCATGCGAAATAGATGATGTGGTTTCAAATCCCTTTAGCAGGAAAGAGTGTATATAGCTCAAGGTTCCTAGATAACTGCTCTGGCCTCGAGCTACCAGGTAAAATAGATATAAAAGCTGTGTGAGGCTAGCCTGTCCCATGGCTGAAATCGCACTTGCTAGTCAGCTTGATTCTGAAGGCAAAAGTAGAGCGTCGTCCCTGATCCCGTCACAAAGAGAACAGGCACAACCTTTGCTGTTTGTCCTCCCACAAGGTGACACTAGATGGCAGCAATTGAAGTGGCAGCAGAAGCTGCAGATCTTGCTGGCCCAGAAGGCGCTCCAGAAACCAGATGGTCAAAAACACGGGGAACACCTGATAGTCACCTCTTCTGTCCCTATCTGCATCCATCGAGGTTGTCACAGTACTTGGGCAAGCCATGAGATACAGACATGAAAATGAAGTCTATGCCTCGACTGTCCTGCTTATCATACCTGATCTAGTTGAAGGTGTCCCTGCTTATCATATATACCTGTCTAGTTGAAGGTGGAGTTGAGTTTCAAAGGTCTCTTCCAACCCAAATTATTCTGTGATTCCGTGATTCTGTGATTCTGTGATTCTGTGATTCTGTTTCTTTTCTCTGCACTGACTTGCCCATATCTGGTTGGCCCATTTCGTGTCTGAGGCCTCTTAGCCTGCATTTAAATGGCATTTTTTCACAGAATAATATGATAGAAGGTATTAACCAGTCTATTGTTATGTTTGTTTCTTTGGAGTCAGCTGTTAGCTCTTAGCTATTACGGGTTAGCTGTTGCATGGCATTATGGAAATACTCACAAAAATGGTCTTGTTGGTAAGGAAAACAGAGTCAAGAAGCGCAGTAATAGATGGATAATGTCATAACTGCTGTTTGACAATTAACTTCTGAAAGAAACTGATGGAGGGAAAAGCTGAGACTCCCCAACACATGAACAGTGCCAATATAGCATATGTTCCTCTTGCTTTATTAAGACAAGGCATCACTGCCAGCAAAATCACAGGCTATTCAAAGTTTAACAAAGATGTATCAAAAGACAGTGACCAGCAACAGCATTAGTATTGCCTTTGAAATATTCATGTGATTCCTGTCCTCCACATGCCAGTTTTGTTCAATATCTTTGCCACAGTTAAAGCTGTCTCCACTGCCTTATTACACCTGCCAAGTTCTGCAAATGTGTTTGGGGATAAATCTGGATATCAAGCCATCAGCATGGGAAAAGAGCACAGCACTTTACACAGTAATTGAGATTCTGACTTTGAGTTACTGAAAACAAAATCCAGTGCTTAGTCACTGATGGGAACTGCAGGCATTTTAGTCAAGACCTCAAAATTCAATTGCTGGCTGCAACTTCTGCTGTTGCAGTGTGGGGTAGTCACCTAAAGATAAGTGCCTTATACGACAGCCAGACCATTTACATCTTTGAGCAATTCTGGCAGTGGCCTAGCTGTCTGCCTGCCAAGCAGCAGGGAAGGAGAAGGGAGGGGTGGAGACATGAATTGTCACTGTGCATAAGTGTACACAAGATGGAAGCAGTGGCAGGTGACTCAAGATTACAGAGACACTGTCTGCATGTGCATGAACAGGGTTTTGGGAGCCAAAGAAAATGAGAAATTAAACTTCATGAGAGACGTAAATAGTGACTAAAAAGGCTTCTAGAGGTATGAGAAGCTAAAGGAAG
This sequence comes from Cettia cetti, assembly GCA_013401135.1. Taxonomy (NCBI): domain Eukaryota; kingdom Metazoa; phylum Chordata; class Aves; order Passeriformes; family Sylviidae; genus Cettia; species Cettia cetti. The sequence goes on along the minus strand of VZUI01040027.1, from coordinate 118,846 downwards.
ACTAGGAAAAACGTGGTCCTGCTGCTGAAGGGGGAAGGAGACCTGGATACAAAGGACCTGGAAGTTCTTAATGACTTATCCACCTTGATCTTTACCTATTAGAGCAGCTTTATGCTCTTATGAGACAAGAAGGACAATCTGGAGTGAGCAAGGAAGACTTATCCACAGTAGACAAGGATCAGATTAATAAATATTAACAAGAATATGAGACTTGACAGGACAAACACACAAATGCAGAGACACCTGGCCAATGCCACTAGAAGGTCAATCTCAATTGTCTTTGAAAGGTCATGACAAGCAGCAAAAGTTCCTGATAGCTGAAGAGAGCTCATGTCACTCCTACCTTCAAGAAGGGCAAGGAGATCTGTGATACCATAGCCCAGCCAGCCTCACCTCAGTCCCTGGGAAGGTCAGGGATCAAATCCTTCTGGAAGCCATTTACAAACAGGAAGGACAAAATGGTGATTAGAAGCAGTCAGCATGGACTTGCAAAGGGGAAAACATGCCTGACCAACCTGCAAGCCTTGTATGATGAAATGGCTGGCTTGGTGGATCAGGGGAAAGCAATGAAGGTTTTTAATCTTGATTTTACCGAGTGTTTCAACACTGTCTCACATAACATCTTCATTGATGAAGTGAAATACTGGCTAGATGAGTGGATAGGGAGATGGGTGGAAAACTGGCTGAACTGCCATGTTCAAACATTCATGATCGGAAGCATGAAGTTCAGATGGAGGCTAGTCACTAAAGGAGCACCTCAGGGGTTGGTACTGAGGCCCATAGGGTTTAGTGTCTTCATTTATGACCTGGATCAAGAGACACAATGCACCTTCTGTAAGCTTTCAGAAAATATTAACCTGAGAGGAGTGGCTGATGCACCAGATGAGCATGACATGCTGCCATTTAGAGGGGTGGAGAAATGCACCAACGGGAGTATCATGAAGTTCAACAAAGAGAAATCCCAAGTCCTGGCCCTAATACAAGCAGGGTCTGACCATCTGGAACGCAGCTTTGTAGAAAAAGATCTGGGCACCCTGGTGGCACTGAATTGAATGTGAGCCAGCAATGTGTCCTTGAAGCCAGCAGCATCTTGCTTTGCATTAGGAAAATGTTGTCAGCAGTCTGAGGGAGGTCACCCTCTCCCTTCTCTCAGCGTGGGTGAGACTCAGCAGGAATGTTGGATCCAAGCCTGGGCTCCCAGGACAGAAGAGTTTCTTAGATACTGGAGTGACTCCAGGGAAGGACCACAGAGATGATTAAGGCACAGGAGCATCTGTCATACAAGGAGAGGATGGTAGAGCTGGGACTGTTTAGCCTAGGAAAGAAAAGGCTTGGTGGAGCTTATCAGTGGGAGGGGAAGTGAAGAAGATGGAGCCAGGCTCTTCTCAGCAGCATCCAGTGTTCAGACTTGTTTCCCAGAAAGGCTATAGAGACTCCGTCTTTGGAAATATTCAAACCCCACATGGACACAGTCCTGGACTGCCTCCTGTGATGCTCCTGTGAGCAGAAGAGTCAGACTAGGTGGTCCCCAGAGATCCCACCCAATTTCTACCATTCTGTGAATGTGCAAATCTGTGTTTCTGTGCCAAACAACTTAGCCTTCAGATGTTCACCACTGCTTTCTGCTTTGCAGAGTCCACCCAAACCCTGCAAGATCAGCACTGACAGTCTAAAGCACTTCCTGCAATGGTGCTAACAGTAATCAGACACAATTGTCTTCCCCTTATTGTGCATGACTGATTTGTTCATGTTGTGGTCATTGCATCAAATAGAGGAGGCCCAACAAGCTTGTGCATCATTTTCTAAACAGCAGCAAGAAATAAAAAAAATTATCTTCACAGGGACAAAGCATCTTTTTGGCAACTCCCTGGGGAGATGGTTTTGGCTTACTGTCTTATTTCCTCAGCAGTACAAGGCACCGTAGGATCAAGAAAATTACAGGAAAAGATTAGCAGGCACCTTCTGTCCTCCTGTCTTAGGAATGTGTTCTGTTGGAACCCTACATATAGGACTTTTAAAAGGAATAATTGTGGTTCTCAGAAAACAATTACTCAAAACTTGCTAAAAATAATAGAAAATTGAGATTAGTCTGAATTTGGAGCTCTCTGCCAGTAAGACATGTTTCAGTGTGAACAAACATTTGCTAAACTGACAGAACCTATGGGCAAAACTAATTATCACCTGCACTGTGGTATTAATGACAGGGAGCATCCTGGTGACGGCACTGTGCTACTTGAGGCTGGCAGGGCCCACTTGTGCCACCTGATACACTTTCATCAGAAGCTGCTGCCACTCCTAAAATACTAGGAATGCTGTGCATGTATGAAAACCTCACTGAAAATATCCAAATCTTGCAACTACTGGGAGAAACTTAAAAACTTTTCTAAAAGTTCAACAGTCTAAGTGGCAACAGTCCATGTTATTGATGATTTAGAAAGCCTAATTCATACCATTTGAACATGAGACCAGCAGTGTTCCTTACAGTTCCTTCTCTCAGGCATAGAAGAGAAATCATCCATCTTGGCCATTGTAGGGCTCAGTCATCTAAGCAAAGGCCTCTGTCTTCCTTTTCTTTTTGACAGTCAAACAAGGGCTGTTCTTTACCAGCAGAGAAGGAAATTTTGTATATGAAACAAGGAGGCAAAGGCACTGAGAAACCTCTTCTTACCATAGCTCAAAGTAATTTTTTCCTTAAATGAGTGCCTGTTGTCACACACTGCCTAGATTTATTAAGTTATCATCATTTTTACTAATAAGTACCCTGTAAGGTTTAGTAGCAATGTCAGTGGCTTTGTTTGTTACAACTGGAAAGATTTTCAGCTTTTTGTAAACTCTTAACTCATGATACCTTGTTCAGCTTCTTAAGCTTTTAATAAGAATCAGGCTGTGCTAAAAATATTATTTGTCAGATGACATTTTTAAAAATGTTTTGGATAGAGCTCTCAAATCCTATTGAAATGTTTTGAGAATATTTTTGACTGCCGATGCACTATGAACAGCAGGAGACCTTGTTGACCCCACCAGAGATTAATGGGTTGGAATTTGTGTCTTTTTGAGGAATGGAAGACGTCAACGCTCAAAGTTCCCTTACCCCACAGATAGCTGGTCCCAGTCCTGTTGTTTTTTCCAGTCTTCAGAAAAATCCTTGGCAAGAACTATCATTTTTCCAGTCATCAAATTTCCAAGAATCTTCTCTTCACATCTCTCTCTTTTTCTTTGATGGACTCTCTTACCGTAGTAAAAGCAGACCTCTTGCAGGAATGTGGGCCAGACGTGTGTGTAAGCCAAATGGCTTATCCCTGGAACAACAGCAAATGAACAATGAAAGGCAACAATGCAATGAAATAATAATAAAAAAAAGGATACTTTTTTACTATAGAAATGTCTCTCACTTTTTAGTTTATTTGATTTAACTGTGCAATTAGTTTTGGCACATTGGATGGCCATCTGATCATGTAGGGACACCATGTCCTGTGCCACCTTCTACACATTTGAACTTAAACTGTCAAAACTGGCAACACTGCAGAAAAAAATCCACAATTTAACCTAAGACAGAAGAGGCAGGTGAACTTTTTTCCTTTTTTTTTTTCTCAATCCAGATATACCAAAAAGCTTGTTTCCTTGAACAGGTTACCTACCTGATTTTCGGTGAATGAGTGAGTATGTTTTTGCCCTTTGCTGCTTGGCTTATACACACTAACGCAGACCTATTACTAGGTTTTTTCAATAGTATTGTTCCTGTTCAAATGGTAGAGTTTGGGGGTTTTAGCTATCTCACAGGTGCAAGACTGATTTATAGTATTAGACAGATATTTTTAGTTTAAAGCCTATCAAAATGCCATCAAAATCTTTAATTTTAAATGAGCTGTGCAGTATAAACTCTTACACTTGAAAACACATTTAAGTGCTTTAGTAATTAGACACCTCATTTGGGATGTACAGAATTACAACTTTATTATGATTTTCAGATATACTTACTTATTTTGACTTATATTGTTATTTTCAAATTTTTCCATTTCTATGATGCTTTCCTGTCTCTGGTAAATAAAGAAATGGAAAGCTATCTGTCTTCTATGTATAGTTGTATCTTGCCAAACACCCAAAAATTAGAAACACTAGTTTTTAGGGAATGTGGATAACTCTAAAGTATAGTTGATGGATTCCTTAAGTTCTAGGCCTCATATTTACATCTTGGTCCAGACTACTAGAAGTCAAGAATTCCCACACATGAAGAATATTACAGTCAGTCAAAAATAACTCCAAAAATCAATGAGATGGAGTAATGAAGAATAGTCAGAATTACCTTGGTTCTGGAAAAGATTACAGGGAAATCCTCACAGGAGTCATCTTTAGGAAGGAGGGGAAGGTGGCTGGGAGAAACCAGAATAAATTTTCCAATTACAAACTGCCCAGCTGCCCTTTGCAATAGGAGGACTGGTTTTGTGGGGAAACAAAGCAGTGCGTGTAATCTGCCTCAACGTCAGCAGGGCTGTTGACACAGTCCCTCATGGCACCACTATTGGAGACAAACAGGGAATACATGGACTCTGGGTAGATTCCAAGAAGGGTGAAAGGCTTGCTAGCTGGTAGGCTGAGAGAGCAGCAGTCAATGCTTTGAAGGAATGACATTGAAGGGTGATGTTCCTCAGAAATATGTGCTAGAGCTGACACTGACCTGGTGCAGGAGAACAGAGAACAGCAGCTCTGCAAGGAACTGCTGGGCTGGCCTTGGACAACAAGTTAAATATGAACAATCAGTGTATCTTTCCAAGACTAACCATGCATTGGCTGCATCAGGAAGGTGGTAGCAAGAAGACTAAAGGAAGAGGTTGCCCACTCTATTTGGCAGTTTTGTGTCTCTGTATGGAGTACTGAGCCCATTTAACTGAGTAACTTAACTGATCCCATTCATGAGAGAGATTTTGTCCAGCTAGGAATGTCTCCAGCAGACGTGTGTGGACTGGAGCAGCTGATATTTGATGAGGTGAGTATTTCAACCTGGAGAAGACTAAAGAGGGGTCTAATTGCTGTCTTGAACTATATAGTGGGAGGTTGTAGAGAAGACTCACAGTCTTCTCAGAGGAACATGGGAAGGGACAAGGAGCAGCAGTAAAAGGCTGCAACAAGGGAAAATCTCACCAGGTCTTGTGAGCGTGGTACAAAACTGGGACACGGGCTCAGAGACGTTGGTGGCATCTCCATTCTTTGAGGTATTTAAGGTATATCTGGACTCAAGTAATCGGACCTAGCTGTAAGTTAGAATCATTGACTCATAGAGCACCTCAAGTGGTAAGGGACCCATCAGAATTATCCAGTCCAATTCCCTCTTCCTCTCAGAACTACCTAAAAGTAAACCATCTGGTTAAGAGCACTGTCCAGACACTTTTTGTAGACACTCTGATAGTCTTGATATTGTGACTGCTTCCCCAGGGATCCTGTTCCAGTGCCTGACCACCCTCTGTGTGAAGAACCTTTTCCTAATATTCAAAGTGAACTTCCCTTGACACAGTTTCGTTCCATTTCCTCATATCCTTGTTAGCCCTGCCTTGAGCAGAAGTTTTGCCTGGATGACTTCCAAGGTCCCTCTAAACTGCACTTATACCGTGTCCATGTCTCTAAGAATAATTTAGGTCCTGTGAGCTAAGGAACAGCAGTTGTCACAGCCACTACCCCAAAGACTATTAAGACACAGGATCTAACTTCTTCCTATCTATAGAAATGCTTCTCTAGTCATATTTGAAAATACATCTCCTTTACTGCTCTTGGAAAACACCCAAATCCAGTTTTAACAGCCTAACTGGGAAGGACTGGAAGAAAGAATTCATCAGGGTAGAACAAAGGAGCCTGGGATGCCACAAAGCCACTAAAATGAACTTTTTCTCTTTCCTAGTCACTCACAAAAGGGATTGTAAGTGTGGTGGAGTGTGGTAAGCATGGGCTGCCCCTGGACCCGGGGTCTAGCACACCAAGCTGGCCACAAGCAGCCCCCTTCAGTGAAGCCACCCGGTGTCACACCAGCCACAGCCGCCGAGCAGGCGATTTAGGTCAACCCGGCCCCTTTCCACCATCACTATGCTTGCTCCCAATGCAATAAATAGAAAGGCTATTTTGTCAAGCCCAGCTGTTTTTATTCAAGAACTTCTCAGAGGAAGCCTAAGTGCGTAAACAGGAAAGCAGGGGCTGTTTTTACTTCACCCATCTATAGCCAATACACGCGGGTTGACATCAGGCAAGGGCCAGCTGCACTGAATGCACCCAACAATTTGCTACCTAGGCAGCAGCACCAGCACCAGGGCAGGCATGGCTGGAGAGAGGTGCAGACAAACACAACACCCCGATACCCCTGTGCCCACCCTGGATGCCCTCCAGGTCCCCATCCTTGCTGGGGGCAGCAGAAAGGCAAAGGGGAGCCTGGAGGATCATACTCACTCTGGAAAATCACAAACAAGATACTTCTTTTCCTGCAAGAGTGCCGGCCTCTTAGTGTAGCTTGTTGATCATGGGGGGCCTCACCACAGTCCCCCAGGACCCTCATGCTTGTGTGATGTGAAGTGCTGCAACCAGCAAGCACTGGGCGCCTATTTTTAGCCCTTTTGGACTAGAATTGCAGGCTGCACTGCGGATCTCCCTGCAGAAACACTGATGGGAAGGAAAAGCAGCACCACACTGTAATTTTTTCTCTAGTGATGGGGTTTTCTTTCTAAATCCTGAGTATCAGTTTCATTCACTACTCCAGGCTACAAGAAATATACTTCACCTAGAGCTATAACATCTTCCCTCCTGCCTATATGTCATCATATAATAAAACGTGCAGCAGTTTTATAGTCACTGTAGAGTTATTACAAGACATATGTGTACAGAGCACACTGGCTTATATGACCACCCAAGCGATTAATAAAACTGGTTGCCTGCTAGAAGTGATCTTTAACTAAAGGTTGAACAAAATTGGTCTGGAAACCTTGAGAATAATTTAGAGTGGTTGCTTAAATCACAGAGACACAAAGTCTGCAGGAGGTGGATCTTCATGTAGCTTTCATCATTAATGTTTTTTCTCTCCATGGTCTCAACATCTTTAAATAGAAAAAGCTACCAAATAATATTTATGTTAATTTGTTTATTTGCTGCCATAGAAAAAAAACAACAGCAACAACAGTGCTAAGGGAACAAGTGTGAATAGTAGTGAAGAAGTGCCTTGGTTATGAGTAATTTCTGTCTCTATTTTAAACATACTGAGCAAATTCTGCTCAGTTACACCAGCTTAATTTGGAGAAAATTGAATTCCGTGAGAATTGATGACAAAATTTAGCCCACAAGTTCAAATCACCACTTCATAAAATAACAAAATCCAGTTATTAATTTTATACATTACTCTCAGCATATTTTACACAGTACTTGTAAAATTCCCCTTGCATATAACTTAGTTATATGCATAAACTGAATATAAATTAATTTCCTTATTAGTTTTGCTACTTGTAAATAACTTGAAAGCCACAACAGTAGTGAGCTTAACTTATGTTAGAGAGTAAAATGACCATTAGATCTGCAACAGAAAAGATAGGACATGCAGACACAGTAAGTTTGCTCTGCCAGGAGAGTACCACCTTATGTTTGGTTTTTATTGCTGGAGAGTACCACCTTATGTTTGTTTTTTATTGCTCAAATCAGGTTGTAGTGTAGAATACAGAGAGTCCTCAGAAAAACAGATTTACTCCATGGTTTTCTAGATCCTCAGTTCACTATAAATAGAAGCACACTAAGACTGTTTGGGAGACATTATTTGTTCTGCATATATCCTATCATTAAGGGGGCTTACTCATTTTCTACCCTGTCTTTAATCTGGAAAAGATAAAAAATAAGTAAACAGTATGTTTAGGCTGGAAACTTCTCTGCTGTTGACCAGCTGAGTCCATGTCGTACTGCCTCCCAGTTAATGCCAGCTGCCTTTTTTAGACTCTCCTTCTGCTTCAACTCCATAGAGTCCATCTGCTAGGCAGAAGTCGTGTACAATCACCAGAGAGTCACTAGATAGACTTCAGCATTTACTAACTTTAGTTAAACTCACCAGGGACTACTATAAAGATTTGTACAGAACATAAGTCCTGGGTATTTGATCCAGGGTTTAATGTTACAGTTTCCAGCCAGCACAAAGGTTTTGGGGGTTACTGTTACAGTAAAAAAGGCAAAAATTTCTGACAATGCAAATTGAATAGCTGACAATAGGCATCGACTATACCAGATGAGTTTGAATTTGTTGAATTTATATTGTAGAAATAAGCAGGCTCAGACACATCTTCTTAGGTCTTCAAGTGGTGTAAATCAAATACAAACTACACAAATTCAATGGAGTTACTTGGATTCAAATGAGATTAGAACCTGACTCTGCATCTCTTGCAAGCAATGCCCAGTTTTCTTCAACACTCCACCAGTATGTAAAGGAGACAGCTCTGGCCATTCATATTGACATCCAGAGACCCTCTGACCTTGCCTTTCAGAGCAACTGCTACTATATTGTTGTCTCAAGCCGTGATAGAGTGATTTAACAGTTTTTCTCTCTAACCTTGTGCAGATGTCTGACTGTGGGTAAAGAAAGTGAACAAGTCCATGCCTGCCATCAAGTCCATCCTTTCTAGCCTGCCTCTGCATCAGCCATTCAGAAGTGCAGTTATGGAGCCTCTTCTCATCCCAGCACAAGGAGACATACTGCAGTGGCCAAATTCTCATTGTTCTTTCGTTCAAAATAACATGATACAACAAGATTTCAAAAGTGACTGCCTTCCTCTAACCCTGACCTCCTAAAGCTTAATGCAAGGCATCCATGCCTTTTTGGTTTAAGTATGAAAGGGAGGAAGAAAGTATCATTTTTAAAAGAAAAACAGGGAGGTCAATCAGTAGGTCTTGCCTGGTGCACATTTTTGCAAGAAACGAGTTTGTTTAGGAGAAGTTGGCAGGTTGAGTGGTGAAACCACAGACTAAGAAGTGGGAGTCCAGGACAGAGCCTCTTGTTCCCTCATCCTATAAAATTTAATATTTCATAAAACCATGTCCCTCCAGCAAAATCAGTTCATACATAGGTAAATAAGAACACAGTGACACATGGCAGGAGAAAGAATCATCTCCTGCTATTCATGCAGGCTAAAATTTGGGGCAGTTTAGTTGTCAGTTAATGCACTAGGGAATGAAAGTCATATGACTTTTCTGAGTCTGGGAATACGAGGGTCACCAGTGTGAAAACAAAGGAAGACATGGTAAAAAATCTCGAAGCTACTCAGACAGTCCTGAGATATGTGTTTTCATAAAACAATCAATTCTGGGATGCAAGGAAAGAATTAAAAATCTCCCTGGAGCTTCACTGCAGTGTTCAGTACTGTTCTTCATGTTACCCAGTACAAATAAATGTGAACTCCATAGGCCTATGTAAGGCATATTCAAATTCCCTTTTCCCTTTCCTTTAAACTTTCTCTTTCATGTCTTTTTTCTTTGATTTCTGAATGAAACTTCTGCCTTGCCTTTGTGGTCAACCATGCCAGCCATCTAATGATCTCTTGAGAAAGAGACACTTTTCAAGAGTTAGCAATCATGTGCAAAGAATTTTAGTCATAAATACTTCAGGGATATTGTCAAGAATAAAATCCAACAAAAATAGGCAAGTTAAAAAAAAGAAGTAGGAGTAGTCCAACAGAGCCAGCTGCACTTCCTCCTGTCATACAGTCCTTCATGTATTCTTCAGCATAGGACAATTCAGAAGACCCCAGTAATTTCTTCTGTGGGGGTAAGCTGCTGTTCATATCCTCAAGCAATACAAGTCTTTCTGTGTTAATGGACATGATAAAATTGACAATTTAAAGACAAATATAATTCATCTTTCATGAAGTATCATCAGTACCACAGTTACCAAAGGGATTTAAGAGACAATCCCTAGCTAGAAAACACCCCTTATTTAAGCCTAGACTTGCACTTTCTGAAACTAATGTATTCTTTCTCTATCTGTGGTGAAAAGGCATCCCCTTTACATCTTCACTGTAAAGGAGACCACAGTTTTGAAGACCACAGAAACGGTGTGCCCAAATGAACAATAAGAAAATCAAATGCTCAGCTCCCCTTTGCTTGTAGTCTACTGTCCTGTGCCTCACCCATCAGTATGAACCTTGAAACCATCCCTTCCTCTCTACCATATAGCTTGTGGGATTCATTTTCATGGATAGCATCCTCCAGCCACTTCAGCAGCAGGTGTGACCCTGCCTGGGGAAAACACGGTATGGCCAGGCAGGAGCAAGTGCTTTGTGGGAATTCAGTCAGCCTCATCAAGTCTGGTGCAGTAACTGCCAGAGGCCAAAAAACACAGAGATGTTACAACTTGTTTAACACTTGCTACCTATGAAAGGCAATTTTTAGCAGCAGAGGTTCCCAAGGAAATAGAAGACAGTCTCTAGGATCCTATAAGAAAGTATTCAGCATTTTTTTCTACAGTGCAGGTGTCCTTTTCTAAACAAATATTATTTCATTTCTAAAATCTGTTGGATTTCTGCTTTGTATCAGTTTACAGTGACTCCCAAAGTATCTCTAAGCAATTATGGAGTGGTGAATTTATATGAAGTTCTCTCTATAGCTGTGGTTCTCTCTGTCACTAACAGATGAAGCAGAGATTTTTCCCTCAGTTCTTTCACTGCACACAAAGTCCTGGCTAAAATATGTACCTAAATAAAGCAGGCCTATACCCTTGTTTTTCTCTGTTGTCTATTGTTATGATGGAGCAGAATCTCATGACTCCTGTCAAAGCTCCCGTGGCACATCAGGACTGAAGTCATACAAGAGAGAGAACATGTTTACTACATCTACATGTTACAGGCAACACCTGTGCTCGAGGGTGGGTTTTGTACCAGGCTTTGGCTGTGGCAAAGCAGGCAGGCACCATGTGAGAACTGATGGCTGGATGGCAAAGGGTTCCTTTCCAACAACCAGGAGTACCAGGCGAACTGAGTTTCTCTTAAATGTCTAAACAAATAGCCATATTTAATGATCATAATAGCCTTGCAAGCAGCCTGGGGGACCAAAGGAAATCAAAATCCAAAAGACAAGTTTACAACATCCAATTCATTTCCAGTGAATCTGGTTCATACATCAAAATCTGAAGGCAGAGGAAAGCACTCAGCAACTACTGCACTGCTCAAACCAACAAATTAGTTTTCTCAAGGTTTGGACAACTAAATAGATGCTCTTATTACATGTTTATATGAATCATTTGATATGATTTATTGGTTTGTTTTGTCATTAAAAACTACAGGCTCAGAATATCTCTCAACTTCTGCAGTATGTGTTAAATTTTATCAGTCATATGCATTTTAATTTGGCTCTATTAATGGCTCCAGCTTCTTGAGTTTGAATAGACCATGGGGGATAATGCAAGGATCTATTTTAAGTCTACAGCCATTTTCTATTTTGGCAAAGAAATAACTGACAGTAAATAAATATCATGCCATATTTTAGATTCATGTGAATGATTCTGAATGACCTTACAGAGCTCAACAAAATAGGAAGCAAAATAAATCAACAGCCAACATAAAGAATTTACAAAGATGAACATAATACTATTGAACTGGTAGTAAATGGAAGTGTGGCTGTATTAAGCTAACTTGAGCAGCTATTTGATCATTTTTCCTTTTCATACTTGAGACAAAAATTAGTTCCTTCTGGATTTGCACCATATCCAGGGTTAGCTTCTTGAAACTATTCATGATATTTTATGCCCAACACAGACATTAGGCCATTTCTGCATTTTTAAATGTATTTCAGTTACTAATATTTGAAGCATTTTTCCTATTAGATCAGTCCATAGTCATGACATGGTCATAGATGCATGAGATAAGGTGCTGCCTTGGTGTTGAAAACCTTGTTGTGAAGTGGGACTTTATTTTCCTTCAGCCCATACAGCTCCCAATCTATGGTTATTTCTACAGAGTTCTCACAGTAACCTTTAAAACATGGGAGAGTATGAAACTCTGCACAAAGATCTTGTTCATAATGTAAAGATAACTAAATCAAATCTGGCACTTCATCTCTTCAAAATTTGCCTCACCTGCTAGTAAAATAAAAGTTATTACAAAGTAGAAACCTTATCTCTTTCCAGGCCACTTCATTGGCCCACTAGTAGAGAAATAACTGGTTTAAAGATATGTTCCTGTAAGGGTGGATGTACGAAGCAGCATATTAGATGGGAGGTGGCAAGATGAATTTACTCTTATTGTGCAGTTGTTATTTTACCCATTTCCCATTATGTCCATATCACCAAGACTACGTAAGTCTTCCTCCTACAAGGAACTGGGTTTACTTTAGCTGGTAGTGCTCCAATTAATGTTATTTTTTGTCTCTAAAATTGCTAGAATTTCTTAGAAATCCTGTGTGGGATGATATTAGCTTATTTGGCCCATACTTTTAAAATAATTGTTTGTTTTTCTCAGGCAAAAATATGCAGGCCACTCTACTGTCTATTGCATTAGAACTGACCTCACTGCCCTGGATCCAGAAGACATCAGAACCAACATGGGCTACCTACAGGACAGAACACCCTCTCCTGAGCTGGTGACCTGCCCAGAACAGGCACCACTGCTGTCACTGGTGGTGCCACACAGCTCCTTTACCACAACAGAGGGGGCTGTAGAGATACCTGAGCAAAGTTCAGCTCTTAGTTACATGAGATTGCCCAGTGATAAATGCAGAGGCCACTTAGGCTTTTCTTCTTGTGTTCAGTTCTCCTCTACATGTTCTTGGTTCATTTTCTGAACTTAGAGGTATTTTACAGCATCCATTGCTAAGTCACCACAGAGAAAATCAGAATGTTTAGCTGTATTCCTAAGAGTTGAAGCTCTTGCATACAAATCAAGAATTAAACCTGCAGTAGGTACAAATTGATATATCTCCATTAATTCCTTTGGACCTATGCCACTACTCTGGTTTTCATCAGGATATCTAGTGGGAAATTTTTCAGATGGGTTGTTTTTTTAATATGAAGACATAGCAAAATAGTCCAACCATAGATCACTTCCATGGAACAGTCTTCATTTTGAAATACAGATTGTCAGCTTACTTAAAAAAAAAAGTAATATAACAGCCTTTAAGTTCACTCACAGGTTACTTTTTTTTAACCTCTGAGGTTGGTTTTTTTTTTAAATTTGTGGGACTTTTTTAGAAATCTCATAATTCATATATATCCACACCTTTCCAAAATCACTCTGTTGTCCTAAAAGAACTTGTTTTCAAAATAAAGAACTCATCCACATGTCCTGTCCTTGTGCTGGAGTTGCTGGAGTGGAAATCAGAGCTGCAGCCAATATACTTTAAAGCTTTTTTCACTTAGCAGACCACTTAGTTTACACAAATTGCATACTTGCTGGTTTCACCTGTCCAAATTGCAAAAACAAACATCTACAAAAGAGCCAAAGTAAAATCCAAGCATGCATTCAGAAGATGAATGGCACCAAAAAAAGTAGCTGTTTGTGGATAGAGAGCATTTACACTTGCATTCAGTGCAGAGTTATCAATGTGACAGCTTCCTTTTGTTACTGCTATGTATTGGCTTTGATTACAAACCACCGCAGAGCTGAAGGCTAAGAAAAACTTCCACATTTCCCAAATTATTTCTGGAATACGTGAAGGTCAAAAGGTCAGATTCTACTCCACAGCACACTCACCAGCCTGATACCAGTGAAGCAGCTCCCTTTGGCTGGCCAGAGCCCAATACACTGAGATTTTAAAGGGAACTTTTTCAAGGGTTACACCAGCTCACCTAAGATGCTACAAGGAAAGGAGGGGGGAAATTTTATTTATACTGGGTAAGATGTCCCAGTTGAATAGTCATGGGTTTGAGTGCTACAGGGGGTCTTTTTAATAACAAGTGTGTTTTTTGCCACTTACTGTATTTCCTATATCTCTGTTCACATGAAGCTGTATCTCTCCCCCCCCCCCACCCCCCCACCCCTCCCCCCCGCCCCCCCGAGTCTCAAATAGACCACAAGTTCTTCCTCTTCGGCCTCCATCACCAAAATATTCCTCTCCTGCTGTAAATGTGGCTATCAAAGCAATTCCACAGTAGGTGTGTGATCAGCACCCAGGGGAACCCTGCATCTCCAGAACCCCTACCAATATGACATGTGCAGTTTCCTTAATCCCACTGATTTTATTTTTTTTTAATTTTTCTCCTCCCTGACTTTCCCCAGGTTCTCTCCCTTGATATTTATTGCAGAACAGCAGACTTTCTACAATAAAGCAGGAAGAAAACTGAGTCCCATAACTAAATGTAAGCACTGGCTTTATTCCTTCTGCCACTGGACCCCATATGTGCTTTGCTTTTCACGCTCTCATGTAATGGAGGGTTCAGGTGTTTCTGATGCTGCTGCCAGGCACTAAAAGCAGAGTGATACAAATGTGAGGTAAAAAGGATTCTTCGATCCTTAACTGCAACACAGATAAAGCTGGGAAGTCTCCAGCACACACCAAGCAGCTGCTGCTGTGAACAGGCTCCAGGGATGTACTTTGGTGCATTCTTGGCCTGACTTAATGCCTCATTCTAACTCAGCTTTAAACCACAGTCATCCTTGTGCTGGCTCATTATGACAGCACTATAAAAATAAAATGTTTGGACAGAACTGAAACTTCCTCCTAGCTGCCACTCTCATTTGCATAGCAGGCTATTATCCTGTGTAAAGGCTGGCAGTTATTTCCATCCTATGGCTTCTCTGATTTTCCTGTCAGATTATGTTTCCCTCTAATGCCCTTTGTGTACCTCTAGTACAATTAACAGTGTGGTTACTTGATCTCTGGATAGCAAAAGTCACATTCAACTCAGCAGGAGTCAAGCAAAAGGACCGTAAGATCTTCTGGCCTTGATCTGGTTAATTGACTTGCTAAATCAGATAACACTCAATTCTCATGTTAACAATGTTTCTAAGTATTTTTCTTGCATTTTTTTATTGTAACAGTTAGGAAAATATATGTTTCATGTGATTAAAAAATGTGTGGGTATTTATGCAGTTAAAGGGAATGAATTAGACATGTATTTTAATTTAGATATTAAGAGGCTTTTCAGCATTTAATAAAGTGAGTTGCATCTGCTCTTGACACAGGTATCTTATATTTTTTGTTTACTTTGAATTTCTGAATAAAATGGATGGGAAAAGAAACAACTACATGCAAGTCCTCAAAACTATAGAACTCTCTAGCTTGTGAAAATGTAGATTCTTCTTTTCAGATCTTGCTCAGCAACACACTTAAATGTTAAATACACTGATTATAGCCACTTGAGTGAAGGCCCTCTGACCAAATTATTAAGGAAAACTAATCCCTTCATCTTTATTTGGAGTTTACATTAGAGCTCTGGGCCTTAATGACATTTTTGAGGCAACTGATACCTTCCAAAATCATCTTTAAGCAAAAAACACCCAAAAAGCTTCTGCTAACAGAAACTAAAATAAAAATTTAGAGGAGAGACTGTGCAGGAACTGTGAAAGTCTTCTGTAAAATACATTCTTTTAGGAATATACAAACTTTTAGGAACAGTTCTCAATGTTTCCCAAGCGGTAAAGCCATCCTGCCAAAGGACACTTGGGTGCATGTGTTGAAAGTCACTGACACCACCTTACTCTGACCAGAACTGCACAACAGAGATCCAGGCCTTAGGTCAGTCTATCCATTCTTGATTAGGATTTCTGCCAATGTCCTCAATAACATCATGACTTTAATCCTCCAAAGATGTTGTGGTGCGGTAACATTTTAATTTTGCTATCCTTGTTGGTCCAGAACAAGAAATGTCTTACATATTATTCATATTATCTTTGGCAGTGCATATCTATAAATGAACACAGTAATTAAAGCATTTAGAAATCCTGTATTGAAGAAATTTGGAGCTAGTTGATTTTCACAGTGATCAGACTATAAAGGAATTAACTGCATTTAAAAAGAGAAATATTGGTGAGAGTTCAAGTGAGATATAGTCTGAGATTTCTGGCCTGAAATGCTTTTGTTTTCAAATAATTGTGTTTGCCTCCCAGAGCAGGTGAGGAATAGGAATGTGTAGAAGAGTGATCAAATTTCATCCAAAAAAACTACTGAGGAATAAAAGCAGCCATTACATTAATCCTCATCTTCAGAAAAATTCCACTTCATGTCAGCAGTTGGTAAAGGGAGTAGGCAAAAGGTGACAACGGGGTAGTCTGCCCTTCCCATGTCCCTAAACCATATGAAAAACCCACTATCCTTGTCTCTGCCAAGCTTTAAGCTTTTAACCCTTCAGCGAATGTACAGGAGTTACACTCTGCTCAAAGGAGAAAACTAAGATTTCCCCAACTGGAAGTTGTCTTGACACCCTGTTACCATCCTGATGAACACTTGTATCAGTGATTACACTGTCTTACATTTTTTACTTGCAGGTAAAACCTCTGAGTGTCTGGCCCAGAATGAATTCTCTTTTATCTTAGTGGGAAGATTTCTGTCAGCCATCTAAAGGTTAGGCACCTCATCCAAGTATGTGGCCCAGGCACACATGACAAGTTTCATCCCTCCCCAGCCTAAATGACTAAGCTGGGTCAACTCCAGGGGGACCTTCATCCTTGCACTGGTCATAGAGCAGGCCAGACTACCAGCTTAAACCAGACTTGAGCTTTTTGACATCAAATGCTGGAGTAAGTGGATCCCACCTCCCTGACTTGTGCAGACTTCAGAGAGCCTCCAGCTTCTCTAGCTCTATTTCTTCTGCAGTGTCCTGACCACTGTATACTGGCCAGAGAAGATTGTACGTACATTATTTGAGAAGATGGCATGGCATTATAAACCAGTGTGGCAGCAGAACCATCTGCCTATTGAACCACGCTTGAAGTGATCTTGAGGCAAGTTGTAAATCCATGTTCTCTTTTTAGGCTATTTTTATGCAAAATGTACATCAGAATAACTTTAACACCTTCATTAATATTATCTGAGGTGTCGAGTTTACTCCTGGCCTTTAGTAAAAGGAGCATACAGTCAAGAAATTTTTGAAAGAGGAGGTCACTGAGCCTGTTTTCCTGCAAGTCACAACTATAAAATCTCTACTAAAACAGAGTAGTCACTGACTTGACAGCCATCTGATTCTTAAACAATATTCTAATCCAAACAAACTGATCTTTAAATTGGACCTTGCAACTTCTTTTGCAAAATCAGCCCTGCCATCGAGGTACATCTGGTGATCATGAAGTCAGATTATTTTTTTCTGTGTATGAGTATTCCACTAAGTTTGCAGATGAACTCTAAGCTCTGGTGCAATTTAAAAGCTGTAGACTGAATGCACTCTTTTCAGTCCCTGCCAAACACCAGCTCACTGCAGGATTAGCATACACCTAGCCTTCAAACCATAGCACGTGTCTGAAAGGAGAGTTCACCACAGTCCTTAGACCACAGTAGTGCCATAACAGACCTTCCAGACACCCCTAAACTCACTCAGGATGCAGCACAAGTGAAAAAAGACTGAGGATGGAGGGAGATAGGGATCTAGTCTCTAGAGCCTCCCCAGAGACAAGAGGGAGACGAGCTCTGCTCTGTCTGTAACAAATCTTGGATGGGATAGGATGGAATGGGACTAACCACCTTCTGGAAGCACCTATTCACTGTTCTTTGTGCAGAGATTGAAGACAACTATTTCAGAAGAGACCTCTGACTTTTAGACAGCTAAGGTCTGTCAAGATGAAACCCATCCATCCCTGGACAGGAGAAGCTCACATTCCTGTTTTTTCAGCCAGCTTGTTTGTCTTTGCCCTGAAATGAACTCCCATTAATCTCAGAGTAAGTTGTGGCTGAGAAGTAGTTGTGAATCTGGTTTTTATCTTTGCCACCTTTCAGCTCTCATTTACAAGCTTCCAGCTCGGCCTGGGTGCCTGGCCATTGCCATGTGCATAGGCACCCTACCAGGCATGCCAGGACTCCTCTCAAGAGAGGGAACTCAGCCACCGAGCTGTGTAGATGCAGCCTTTGGCATCTCACTAGAGAAAGGGCGAGACAGACTTTATATTCCTGGAACAGTCTTGCTTCCTCACAAGAATATCTCAAGTTGTACTTATTTTCTTGATGTTTTTTCATCCTGGAAGGTTGTTCTCTCTTTTTTTATTCACTCATGAGAAAGAGAAGAAGAACAAATGCCATAGGGCTAGGACATGAAGGAGCACATGTAATTTGGCAAAGACTGTCTGAGTGCTGAACCCAAGTACTGCTGGAATCATAATATTTACTCAATTTCATATTCAGGGCAATACCTCAAGCTCTAATTTTTCTGTATTTTGTTCATCCTGGCTATTAATAGCCTATATGACACCCATATGATCAAATACATCCAGCCACTGTGGAGAACCCCGTGGAAGTGGCTTGGTTGTGCTGTGTGTGGGCTGAGTTTACGAGCAGATTTCAAGGAAGCTGTTCAGGGGTTTCACCACCCTCCAGGGAGTGTCTTGCACAGCAGTTTTCAGGGTAGGAGGGAGAGAAGGGAAGTGAGACCCCCTCTGTGGTGGCAATACCTCCGGCTGCTGCCAGCCCGGGGCCAGAGTGAGCCAGGGACCTTTGCTGTCCAGCCCTGGTGATGAAGTACCTGGCCATGGGGAGCAGTCTCTACCCCTGAGTGAGAATTTAGTTCTTTGTTTGCAATTTTATTTTATTCTGTTTTGAAGCAGTGAAAGAGTAAGACAAGCTGGTAAATAAAATCTCGAGTTCCTTGTTCAGTTTTTACTTCTTTTCATTTTGTCTCCTAGAAACTAAGGGCAAGCTGTCTGTTAAGACTAAGGGCTTGGATAATTAGGCTTTTACAATTATTTCTTTTTCTTAGCAGCAGAGTACATGGCAAAGTATTAATACCATTCCTTGCTAAGGTTCAAAAACATAATCTTTTTCTGCAGCTAAGCAAGGCACTCTTTTTAAAATCATTTTACACATAAAACTGTTAATGGAATTAAAAAATGTTCTGTGCTTTGCCTTCCCCCAAGAGACCTTGGCTAAGTACTACTTCAGATAGCAGCAAAACATACAAGTAAGTTGCTAAAGGGACTACCCCAGCACTGAATTTACTGCAAAACAAACAAAAGTGACATAAGCAAATAGGTGAACTCTTGAAAAGGGCCCCAGCAGGGCAAAGATTTGAGGTTTTTTTCATTGGTTTCTCTGGTTCACAAAGCTCAATTTCTCAGCAAAAAAACTAGCAGTGCATGGCCAGGCAGTAGCAACTAGGCATGTTAACAAAATAAGCAATTTTAAACCATTCAATCAAGCTAGCCAAGGGGAGTGGATGAAAAAGGCATTTTTAAAAGAGGCTCTGTGCACTTGAAGTGTCTTTTTTCATTCCTCTGGTCTTCAGATTCCACCCAGGACATGTCTTTGCATGTCAGCAAAATCTAGATGAAATCTCAAAGGCTGAAATTCTCTGCTGGGGGTTTAGGAGGAACTAGAGTGGTCGTAAACCTTGAATGGGCTGCTACACAGGAGGAATTTCATTCACAGACTTCCTTTGCCATTTTATTAAGTATCTTTTATTTACATTTTGTAACTATATCTTCTGCCTGTGCCATGAAACCCCTTAGCAACTTTTCAACAATGGATCTTCTGTATAATGTGCTTTTTAAAGCTTCCTGAAATGAACTTTACACACTGTATATAATAGGTAACTATTATTGTACTACAACTCTTTTGACTGCATGTTTTCTGAAGAGCCACAGAAGTTCATTCTTCCCTATGCATCTCATTGGAACATATCTCAGAACCATCCATCATGAACAGATCAGCAAGGTTGTCATGAATGAAGAAATAAGAGTTTTAAATTGCAGTTCTACCACCTGAGAAATATATTGGCTTTAAGACTTAGCAGGGTGTTTGCATTCCTGTCATGAAACCTTGAATATCCATTTAAGCGTAAGGCTCTGTCTGAAGCACAACCTTCTGTGGGATTACCTGTATGGATCACAGCATGGCTGATGCACGGATGAAGTGGTGTTTGCTTTGTACCTTTTATGTTAGATCTGACCCTGGAATTTTACCACCTGAAGTGTGTTATATTGACAGTTCAGATGAGCAGTGCTTGTGTCCTGTAAGCATTGAGTTGAACTGTCAGTACATAAAGGCAAAATTGTGTGTGCTGTGATGCTGCTCTATGCAGATGGGCTTGGCTGGACTGACTGCATTTCCCCAGGATGACCAGGCTATATTCACTAGGTATGTAAATGTAAAAAAAAAAAAAATCTAATTTCTTAATGTAATCTAAAGGCAGCCATTTCTGTGGTATGAAACTGATCTATCAAATATATCCTGTGTATGACTTACATAAAAAAGTCCACATTTACAAGTGGTTTATAAGGGAAATATATGAAGGTGTCATGTATAGGTATTTCAGATGAAATTAAGGAAAAATATGAATCCATGCACATGAAAAAAACAAAGGTAAAACTGTGGAAATCTCCAAGAAATGGGCTTCCTCTCAGTATTATTTTTTCGTTATATTCTGGAGTGGGTTTCTAAAGGCTGCCACAACCAGCAGACTCAGCAACAACCATAGTTAAGCTCCTCATAGTTGAGGGTAGAGGATCATGCCATGTTCAAATAGGCTCGGATACATTCTGCTCAGCTCTGTTCTTGGCATTTGGTGCCCAGACAGATATTAATACTGGTCATTTTCGAGGTTTCCTCATCGTTCTTCAGTCCCACACTTTTAATGTCCTTATAATAGTCTGTCTTTTCCAGATGGAAGACAAAGCATGTCTTGAACTTGGCAGAATAGAATCTGGTAGCTGGGTTTTCCTTTAGTGTGTTTTCCTAGCTCTAGCACAGAGCAGGAAGTATAAAACCCAGTTCTGTTTCAAGCTGAGTCCCTCTTTTCTTTCTCATAAGTATGTACTTATTCCTGCCATCACACAAGGCCAAATATGAAAATTGATGCCACTAAGAATCAACACCTCTAAACACTGCTTCATTACAGTAGCAGATAGACAATTTGTACCAGCAGAAGGGCTCAGATATGCTGATTAGTGTTATAATTGATAGTAAATATTTATAAAAACAATCCCAAACCCAGGATATCTCTGTAATATTTTTTGCTCAAAGTTTTTCTTTCCTTTATATGTACTCTCCCACTGTCTAAAACACTTCCACTCACTCGTCATGGATTTTAGGATCCTGTTCTAACCTGCTTCCTTTGCACATTTTGAAGAGGGTTAAATTTCATTCACTTCATGTAGTATGCTTTGACACTTCAGTCACTACAATAGAAGATGGAAAGTAGGCAATGCATATTCACAGCTCCTGAAACAAAAGAAAGCAGTAAAAGACATTAGAATTGCAAAACGTGGCAAGAAAAAACACATTTTTTGCCCAAGGGAAAGGAAGTATTATTTTTATCTTTGTGTGGAAGAAGGTGATGCTGCAGTCACCTAGCACATTAGTAAGATTAAATGTTGATGATATTACTCTTTGTCAACCTTGAGAAGGTGAAAAAGGCACCTGACAGTCACATGAGGAATGCAGAGTGGTGGCAATAAAAACGTGTACATAGTTGCCACCCCTAGTTTGGAAGCCTGCTGGAAAAATCCTGAAGTCTTTTACGCTAGGTTTCTCTTGAGCTGTGCTCTGCTCTGTCATAACTTCGTAAATCTTGTTCTTGAGACAGCTGCTAATTATTTGCACACAAATGTGCTTTCAAACCCACAAATGTGCTTTCACAGTGTTACCTAAACAAGAACTGGTGAAACCACCCAAAATGATAAAGAAGCCAAAAGTCATTGTTCAAATATTTGGGGGATAATCAGACTCTGGAAATATTCTTAAAATTTTGTTCTGATTTTTCTGTTAGGCCACACAGAAAAAAAGAAATTATAAAGAGATATTAAGTAAAAGTGGTTGTATTGCAAAATGAGAATAAACTACAACATGTCTGCAAAACAGTCTTTCTATTATGCTACATTTTTAATATCTAAAAATAAACACTTGTTTATTCAGATTTGGTGATAACATTGACTCACCTACCACGCAGCAAACCAAAGATTTCTCTAATGTGTTTGTTTTGAAGAACTAACTTGCAAAACAAGAAGTCCTTTTAGTGGCAATAACATTTTATAATCACAGAAGGGCTGTCATTTTTCAGCCTGGGAACACAAAATAGCACTTCATGTTTACCATGTTCATAGTCATCAATCTAAGTACTCTGGAGTGGAAGACTTGAAAGGCTTTGCATATAAGCTGCCTCATATGGCGTCGCACGTGTTTCCTCATTTGATATAAATAGCTTCTGGTTGTTCTTTTCTCCACTTGGCTTCACCTCTTCTGAGGTCAGGTATTGTGCTGATCTCGTGCGTGTTGAGGGAGGTCAGCCATGGCCACTTGGAGATGCACAGCCTGACTCAGAGCATGAATCACGTTCTGAAGAAGACAGTGTGTGTCTCAGCTTTTATGAAAAATTCTCACTAATTTTGGTGAAGCTTCTTGTTAACAGCAGGCACTTTAGAAGAGTGCAACTGGACTAGGCTTGTTTCTATTTGAGAGTACATCTGCTAAAGGCAGATAAGACATGTCTCCTTAAGATATGTCCCTGAGGGTGCCTGGTGTTACGATTTAGCTGTATAGCCCTGCACCTCCAAACATTTCATTTCTTCTCTGTGAGAACAAGTGCAGAGGCAAATAAACTGAGGAAATAAAAAGATGATCACTAGACTCCTTCAACCCCTCCCAGACCAAATGGCTAAAATGGCCAGCCAGCCATAAACAAGAATTGGATAACTGCATCTGTACAGCATTTGTCCCGTGATGTGGGATGATGCATGGGAAACACCAAATACACTAAAAGCAAAGGAAAGATTTGAAGATACAGTCAACCTGAGATCAGAAGAGATGGATTCAGATCCTGACTTTGCCACAGGCATCTTCTGTGACATCAGATAAATCACACAATTTCCCTGTGCTCCAGTTTCTAGACATGGCATCAAGATAACCCATCAGGAGGTTCACAGAGAAGAGGTGAGCACAAGGTGGTCTATGGTCTTCCATTAGGATCTGGGTGCCCTGCAGCTCACACACACACTGCAAGAACTATTGCACTTCAGTTAGGCTCTGCTTTTTTCTCTTCTGCTCTCTGTTTTGTTCAACAGCAGATCCCTCTGTGCAGTGGTCAGCTCTTCCTACACACAGTGCCAAGGCAAGATCTTGCAGGCATACTGTGAGCAGCAAAGAGGATGTGCCAAAGGGTCCCTATAAAGACTATGCTCTGATGTAAGGCACACACAAGGGCCACGTGGGAGTTCAGTGATGTGCCAAACTGCTGGGAAATTGCCTGTGCTCAGGGTGGCCATAACAGTGTCGACAACACAGAGTAGCAGAGTGAAGTAGGTTCTTCAGGTCTGGCTGATGCCCCTACACAAGCACTGCTGCATCAGTGTCACTAGCTATTAGCACCAGACAGGCAGATCCCTTCTCCTAACCCAGTGATACGGTAGGGAAATAGGTGTGGGGGTGTGAAATGGGCAGTTCAATCATAAAGTGAGAACAGCTACTCCAAGCCTGCAGGTGTGAAGAGGCATTGGCCCAAACACTTTCCTCAGGAAAAGTGCAGCCCTGAGTGCTCAGAAGAGGAGGCTGCACCACACACACCCCCAGCTCAGGGGCCTGGGCTTGCCTTGCAGCCTACACAGTGCCAGCAAATACGTGGGAGTGAAATTCAATTGTTCAACACCACAATCATCTCATTCAGTCAGAAAACCAGCCTTCAGACTAATCCTCCTCAGAGACTAGTTACGAGGAATGTTTCAGCTTGCAATGTTGTCATTTTGGTTACACACATGAATACAAGAAAAGGAATAGCTTGATTTGAAGTGTTCAGCACCTGCAGCTCCTGTTGACTTGACTGGTATTTCTGACTACTTGACAATTCTGAAAAAAAAACCCAACTACTTTCACAGCAGAAAAGGGTTCTTTTTTTATTCCTTCTAAGTAGAATTCACATATAAATCGTAGAGAAACAACAACAAAAAAGAAGTTTAGGGCTGAAATCATGCAGATAATTTTCAGCCCAAAAGTGCACACAGAGATACAGATAAGTGTAGAAGACTCCACTTACACGGCAATATGTTGTTCCACCACAGTATAAAAGAAGAAATTATACAAGTATGATTATTATTATAAGAACTACTGCAGCTACAATAAGTGATTACACCAGTTAAAAGACTTTTAAGGACTCAATTTAACTTCATCTCTTCACTAATATCCCTGGGATTTTTGCTTTGTTCTTCTTTTAAGTAAGTGTAAACTGGGGCTTTTGCCTTTTACAGACCCTAATGTTCAACTCCATTTTTGCATCTCTAAAAAACAGCAACTTCTGATTTAAACAGCTCTGAGCAAGCATTCATAATTGAATTCCACTACAATTTTTGAATAAAACCACAGATAGGCTGTTTGTTTTTTCGAGCTAAAATTAGTTATAGCCACCAATACAAATGGTCTGCATTCATGCAGGTTTGTGTAGTGGCTGCCCACAGCACCCACATGGTGCCAGATACAAACTTATACTAGCAATTTGGAAGGATTTCAACATCAGCCTTCCCGATCTCCCTGTCTAGGGGCTTTCTGAGTAATTAAAGATTACTCAGCTCTTGCTGCAGGCCACCAATGCATTAGCTAGAGTCAACATCGAGCTTTGGAAAAGCATGGCTACCTGTGTTTAGCCCCAGTATTACATAAGTTGTGAAAGAGTGACAAAGCTCATGGAAGGGAAGAAGCTATCACTCTCAGGTGCTACTGGCAAGGTTTTGCAGCTGCTTCAGGGGAGGATCACAAACAAACTGGAAAAATGCCAGAGGAACCTATCAGAAAATATTGCAAATTTTATTGGAAATTCTTCCCTCTGAAAGCAGTTTTCAATACTGCTTTACCAAAATTGAAGGACGTCCTAAAGCAAGGTCTAGTACTCCTTAGTATTACCATGAGAGATGTGGGCAACTCAGTATAACTGCTTGAGTTTGCAGATGATCTCCAGCTGACATAGGCTGCATGCCTGTTGAAGGGTAAGCATTCAAAAGTATCTATGATAATAAGGAAAACAGATCTTAAAAGAATAGTATGCAAGGTTCCAGAAGGTAAAAAAATTATAACCTTAAGGACCAATAGCAAACCCCTCAAGTATGAGAGCCTGATGAGCAAAGACAGTTTAGACCAAGTTTCCTCAGAAGAGTATCTGCAGCCTACAGTAGATCACAAGGTAAACATTAGCATGTTGATGTAAAAAGAAAAATAAAAACCACTGAAACTCATAGAATTATGTGTAAAACCTTAATTAATTGTCTGCAGTCCTCAGGAAAAAAAATGTCCTTGTGAGAGTATAGCTCAATTCCCACAGAGGTATAAGATCCTACCTGTTTGGAATTCTGCAGTGAAGAAGGGCAAATTGACATGATATGAGATGAGATGCACCTTCTGTCCAGGGTAGGGGAATATGCCTACTCCTACTTCAGTTCATTGGCAGCTTCCAACACAGCAACAGGAGCTTGTCTTGTTTGGCTGCAGAAGAGAATCAGTTGATATGGATAATCAATATTCAGCTGCCTAATGCTAGAAACATTAGTGCCAGGTAGTAAATAATGTCTGAATAGTCTGTTAATAGAAGCCATTAATAACTAATTAGAAAAGAGAATCAGTTCATAAATTATTTTGAACTAGAAATAAGTTTTATTTGAAGATCCTAAAATGTACAAGAGATATGTAAGCTCCATTCCCAACCACTCCAGACTCTGGATTTCCACCATTCATAGCCCAGTGTCTTTTGCATTCTATTTCTTTGTAAGAACTACAAGAAAAGGGTGTTTATGTGAGATAAGGCACCAAAAGTCTAAAATCTAAGTGGTTGTCTGCCCTGCAGTGAACACTAAGTATCGGCTAATTTTCAAAGGCTATAAACTAAATGTTGCATATTGTATGAACTGCTCAGCAAAACCAAATTTATGCAAAAAGAAAAAAATTGCTGCTGCTAGACTAGCTTTTTTACAGAGTCCTGAGTTGCTCTCCCCTCCCCGTTTCAAATACAATGCAGGTAGTTCCTGAAATCTAAGACATCAAGAGACATTGCCCTTTGTTAAATCCCAAAGTGTCATGTGATACAGTATACAAACCTGGATACACAAGATATCTGAGAGCAAATTGTGAACTCTGAATCAGGGAAACCCCACAGTATATTAATTTCATGTGAAGGGATAGTAAAGAAATTTAATGAGATTCTACTGGAAGCCTAGGAACTCCATTTAATCCTGGGCTGAGTAAATGCCCTGTTCTGCCATGTACCAAAACCATCAGCCACAGCCTGGAGAGAGGCAGTAGCAAACATATCACAGGCAGGTACAATTAATCTTACTTTAAGTAGCTATGAAGCAAAATGCCAAAGAGAACATTCATTCCTAGCCCTAAACATATTTGTATAACTTTTAAGACTTTAAAACAACTGAAATCCAGAAATTATAGTAATAGGAAAACATTCCTGGTATGATAGTTTTTAAGCGTTCAATATTATGCAAAGGTGACAACATTCTAGAATTATTTTTACAAGTATGAAGAGGTGATTACCACTTACTTAAGTCTGTGGGATTTTTCCACAATGGGATCTTTGGCTGAAAAAATCAATTCCAAAGTCCAAAGTTTGTAACAAGCGATTAAACAAAACAGTGTAATGTTACCATGAGACTGGTGACTGGTGCTGGCATTAGGCTCATCAACGAAAAATCCATCTTTAGCATGTTTAAAAACTCTTAAAGAAAGCAGAACAATTATTATTTTTCAAATCTTTGCATAAAAATTAGTATTTCTACAGAGAAGGTTTTTTTTGTTGATTTATAATTTATTTCAACTGGTAAAATCCCTTAGGTACAAAAATGTAAATATTTACCTAGCCAAAAGTGCTTATACTAAGTCTCTCTTCAGGGAAAAACAAAAGAAGGGAAAAAACCCATCTATTTTTTGTTACATAAAAATAGGAAACACAGTGGAATATTCAACAAACTGGTTTCAGTCACCCCAGTGAAGCCCAGTAGGTTCAGCGTAAAAACTTTAGTTAGAAGCTTCCAGGAAATATTTCACTGCATTTGTGTGACATTCTTTAACTGGTTTTCATACATTCCAGTTTCATGTAAATATATCCATGTAGAGCTAATGCTGTGGTAAAAGTAAATGTTTGAGACTCTGCAAAGATTAAAGGGATACTGTTAACCTCACTCTTGCCTTTAGCTGGAATATTTCCTGATTATTTTTTTCTTTTAAGCTTTAATGTATATTTAAAATACTTAAAAGCAAAAATAATTTAAATGGCTCTTTTTCTGGCAATTTGTTGTCATTTGAATGCTAGAAGCCACAAACATATTGTTGGAACTGAGTAGCCGTGACATTGTGATACTGAGAGTCTTAAAATAAAGGAGAAAGGAATAAAATTACCCCTTGAACCTCATTTCAATTCAAAAGAGAAAAAAAGTCCCAGGCTTGTTAACATAAATAGTATGTGCAAATATGCATAAGACAACAGCCCCTTGGTAACATTTTTCCCACAGGAGGGAATTCCTGCAAAATTGTAGGCTATGTGCAGATACTTTATTTTCTAAACAAAAATTGCATTATGCCAAAAGACATATACATTTCAACCACTATTAGGGTGTAATTAAATTATGTTAGTTATCTTTGTTTGTAGTACAAGGAACAAGATTTCTGTTGAAAGCACAAGGCGCTCCTAAGTTAATATCCTTTCATCTCACTAAGTGTCACACTGTAGGTGGTCTGCAGTGCTTTCTTTATACAGAACTTTTCACAGGATTTGCTTAATTCAATGCTACTTTTTAGCTTTTGGGTAAAGTGAAAAAAATAGCAGGAAAGCCACAAGAGGACAAATTCCCCTTTCACTTAGCCCGTGTAAATCCTGTTGAATGGGGAAAGCAGGACAAAGGCTGAATACTGTGCCTTTGACACAAGGAGAAATACAAATATTTCATGAACAGGGCAACAAATGTCTTTGAAAGTTGCAACAAAGTAACAATTTCTGTAAAACTGCAGAGCCCATTATTCCCTATTCATTGAAAACATATGTTGCTGCTGTTGCATATCAGAAACAATCAAAAGTCATTTGATTTCTTATTCCTAAAACTAAAACAGTAGCTCACTTTTTCATACATAAGCAATTGCTACAAACATCTGGTGGGCTGTACCTTTCATAGTTTATAGACAGATTCTTGCTTTAAAGGCAAATTGGAAAATTTTATGCTTTCTTTTCCCTATAAATGTAGTATTTTCTCAGACCCAGTAGAAGTCTTTGCCTTGCTTGCTCAATATTTCTGTGCTGCTGGTGGACATGGATATTGTACATAAGTCTTTAAAAAGAAAAAAAAAAAATAGGTTTTCTAGGACAAACTCTTCCTCTCCCACTCTTCACTTCCCACCTCCCTGTTTCTCTTGCACCTCTTGGTGTAACATTTTGCTGCCTCAGTTCATTGCCCAGGATGCCACACAGCAGAGTTGACAGCTTGCACTGCACAAAGTCTTCCATGCATTATGAAGAAAACTAATGTCATGCCAAACACTTCTGCATTTATTTGAGGAGGGGCCACTAAGTTTCATATCCTCAGAGGACATAAATGCTAAGAAATGTTATCCAGGTCTCTCTTACTACATTAAATTTTGGAAAGCTTTCTACAATATTTGATTTAGTTCATGAATCTCATTCCAGAGCCGAGGATTCTCATACCAGCTGACCCTAATGTGATTTCAAAGCTCACCTGCTGGCTCTCTGACACACAGAATTTGAATTTCACAGAAGTTTATATAACAAACTGAAGTGTTCTAAAGTAGCAGCCTTCAAAAATGCAGAGCAACATTTTTAATTGCAAATAATGTAACTAAACTAGGTTATCAAGAAATAATCCAAGACACCCAGGCGAGTCATTGTAATGACCAAGGCCAAAAGTGTCGAGAGGTTTGAAATGTCAGGTCTCTCCCAGTGAGAGGAGCTGCCATTGCAGGTCACTGCAGAAGTGCTGGACACCTCATCAGAAAGCAGCACACACACAGCAAAGGAGAGAGAGCACACACTGTACTTCATCAGTCTGACAGATAACCCAAAAAAAAAAAAAAAAGTATGGGCTCAGTGATCATCCAGTAGCAGAAAGAAAAATATTCTGAGGAAAGATGTTAAAAATTATTCCTAAGCAGGAAAGTGCAAGTGGCATCAAATCCATGTTTAGCTGTAATAAGAGCAACAACCAGAGGATGTGGTTTTAGCAAAGACAGATGTTACAGAGAAGGATGAAGCAACCATTGTCTAAATACAGCAAAAGAACTTACGGTTCCTGAAGGCCCAGCAGACCCCAAGCTGCAACCACCTCAGGTATGTCAGAAAGGCAATTTGCCCTTGGAACCATCTGAAACAGGTATAGGTGATGCAATAGTAATTACAAATGAGAATCCACAGACATACCACATCTCATAAAAATATGAGTAGATTTGTGGTTTGCAGAAATATGTGCTTGATATGTCTGAATGAGAAAACAAGGAAAATTTTAAAAGCAACGGGATATTACGGTATAGGCACCTTAATTTGAGAGGAAGAGCTTGGAAGAGATGGCTCATCAGAGAAGGAAAACATTCAACAGATGATGCCAAGGAGGCCAAGTGTTCTATGCCTGGTTGATTTTTGTTGTCATAAAATGGCAACCAGCACAACTACAAAAACAAAAGTTAAAAAAAAAAAAAAAAAAGGTTTAAAATAAGGAATGAAAAGTATTCAGGTAACTGGTAAATCATTGGGCCCTGTGTAAGTTACCAAGACATGTCTGGAAAATTGGTTCATACAAATTCTGAAACATTATCAATTTTCTTTGGAAAGATGTAGAGGACTGGTGACATAGCAGGAGACTGGACAAGGACAAATGAGATGCTTTTTTCAAATGAGATGGGATTTTTCAAACAGGTGCAAAGAGGAACCTGGGCAATAATAGACCAGTTGAACTTTTAAGTCCCCTTACAGTAATGGAAGAAATAATTTCCTTAAAATACATCAAAGAAAGAAAAAAGTTTTTAAAAAAGAGAACATGGGTGCAGCAAGTGTATTTGGAAACTTCCAGTTCTGCAAAACTGATCTAGCTTCCTGCAAGAGCTGGCAAACCTGTTTTGTGGATGAGGGAAAGACCATTGGGAAAGACAAATAGTAAATATCATATAGCTTAATACTAGTTAGTATACATTTGACCTTGGTAAAGTTTTTGACACTGCTTATTATGACATTCTCATAAGTAAGCTCAGAACTTTTGTATATGTTCTGAGCTTACTTATGAGAACAACCAGATGCAGAATCAGACACAGAGCTATTTTTGGTGGTTCACTGTCAAAAAAAAAAAAAATGTCCACTATTATCCTATATATCCCTAAATTACTTGTGTGATGGAGTAAACATACATGGCTATATACATATACACAGACAACAGAGATACATCGATATATTAATATGCATCTTTTGTATCTGAATTACCTGGTGGTAACAACAGTTGTGAAAAGAAACTAAATTAGGGATGAGACTATAGTCCAGAATGATTTTTTCAGAAACTCGGTACAGATTGCAAAAGATCAGCATGAGATTAAATAAGTTTTATAGGTAGGTAGAAAAAACCAATTACATAAATACAAATAGAGAATGAAAGGAAAGCAGGGTTACAGGGATTTAAAGGCAGTGCATGAGTCACCACACTGAATTTCTACCAAATCCCAAACCTCATATTGGCTGAAGAGGTCACTCTAAGGCATCTGAAGTCATTCTCCCATACTTCTCAGCACTGGAAAGGCCAAGAGGAGTCTATGTCCAGTTTGGGGAATCACTTTTCAAGGAAAATATGAGCTTTTGGTTAGATTGTGATTGGAGACCTGTCCACAAAAGTGGATGAATTTGGGTTACTTTTTCTGAGGGAGAACATGACACATCATAAATTTCTACACAGGAAATTCTGAAAAAAAGTATTATGTTACAGATCATTAATAGCTACAATAGGTTACTTGAGAGGTTGCATTATCCTATCACTGGAATTACTCAACTTGTGGAAGAAGTATCAGCAGGAAAAAAATAAGTGAGATAGTGCTGACTTTGAGCAAGGGACTGGACTAACTGATTTGCTGACATCTGCTACAACCTCACTGCCTGGGATTTTGCATGGAATTTGTATCTTCTACTCTATCTGTAAGTATTTGATTTCACCCAACTGTTAACTGGCCCATTTCTTGGCACTTTTTCCTCCAGTACATCTGCGTACGATGCAGACAATGTTATGGACTCCCTTGTTCATGGCAGAGTAACATCTCTTCTGACTTTTTCAACCGTTTACAAAAGAAATCTGAAAAACAAAGTATGGAATCCAAAGCATGCCCTGCAGGGCTTGGGAACAACTCTTTGGTCCTCAGCTTCCCAAAGGAAGGCAGACTGATTGTCTGATGTGCCATGAGAGTTGTTGGTGGCTCCATGGTGATCGTGTGTTGCTGTCCTGTTTCCCTGTCACCTTCTTGCATGTGTTTGTCCACCAGCTCCATTCCTGTAATCAAAACATGTAATGAGTTCTCTGGGGTGAAGCTGCCTTTTCTTCTCTTTGTTCACACTCTTGCTATCAGGCTCCTGAGAGAAATCCTCAGGCACTACAATTTATTCATTATTGCTGGTGATAGTGCTATTAAAATTTGCTGTTTACAATTACTCACATGCAGTAATTACATGCGTTCTTATTTTCCATTTGTTCAAAATATACATTGGGAGAGAGAGAGGCAACGTTTAATCTCTTCTAAATAACTGATTTGCAAGGTTATTTCAGATGTTCAGATACGAAATATTGTGTTCCTTCTACATAAAGTACAACATTCACTTGGGGAAGGCAGAGATAAAGGAGGGGATAAGGCTTATGTCATTTGTTATCTTTCTTAAGTCTTCAGTGAACTCTTGTAGGGAAATATTACTCTACTTGTTATTCTTATAGCAGACAGATATTAATTTCTATCTTGCATCCACCTGCTTATCTACCACATTATAGAGGGGTCCTGCCCACATTTAATCTACTGGTTAAATGCCAGTTTAATTCTTCTATGCTGTAGGCCACAAGAAATGTGTTCAAAGGACAGCCCCTCATATACACACCACAGTATAAATATTTTAATGAAAGAGAATTTTTTGTAGGAGGGGAAAAAAGTTCTTTTGCTTTGAAAATAATGAATAAGCTCTTGCTGAAATGAACCTTTTATGTATACCTTTATTTTTCTGATATGGCAGCTTTGAAGAGCTGATATAATCAGTTTCAGAACCTGGAGTCTGGCCACTATTCTCTGAAACATGCTTTACAATGAAAAAGACCATTTGCAAGCAAGTAAAACAATACAGAGGAAAAAAATCGGGTTCCTTTTTAAAGCCTGCAGATTTTTTTATTTCTTTGCAACCTTTCTGGACGTACAAAATACTCTGTGTCTCTTGCTTACTATACCAGTGCCCTACTACACTCCTGCTGCATTAGGATACTACAGCTACTGATGGCAGAGTTTTACTGCAATTTTACTTTTCCATTGGAAGGTGTTTGTGCAATTCCCATTGCATGATATTGTGCAATTATTATTCTTGACAGAGCTTACACTGCACCTGCCCAAGAAAGTACACATTTCTTCAGTTCCTCTAGCACGTAAGCATAAAAGCACACTTGTGTAATTTTGACTGTGTTAAAACCAAGAGAAAACTCGTGTGAGGGGTTCAGCGGAGATGGGAAACTTGCTCTAACAGCACTCATCATGCACATTACATTTCTTACAGGAGTTACCCCAGTTCATAAATTCAACTCTTTCTATGGACAGAAGAACAGAGGCAGAGGCCATAAGGCTCAGCAAGCCTCGGAGGTTGAACACTGACACCAGCAGAGCAAAGGCAGTGCTATGAAACATTTCCTCCTTCAACCCATGCAGTTTACTTACCTGAGGCTGCAGTGTACATCGTGTCTCTGCACACAGACTGCAGCCATGGCTTACCACCGGGACCTGGGGGACAGCTTTCCAGATTTGGAGCCACACCACCTTGCAGCCCACCACTTGCACTGACACACCCTGCTGGTCGCTGGCTGGCCTGACCCTTCACCTGCAGATCCCCAGCGCTCCTCCTCCTGTGAGGAGCTCACCTTCCTCTGCCGCAGGGCCTCCAAGGCACCTGTCATTCCAAAACTGCTCCAGGTGAAACTGGGGTCTTTAAACATAAAACCAGGTTTAAGCCATCCAAAAATGCACCACAAACTGAACTGCCACACAGGTCTAAACCACCCAAGTGTTAATAGGCTATTTTCTTTAGGGAAATATCAGAATCAATTTCCTTCTCTTTTTATCATCATTTCATGGGTTTCCAAAAAAGCAGAATCTGTATCAAAATACTCTCTGGATAGTCTTGTAACAGGAACTCATTTTGAGCGTCCTGAGTTGTGAAAGGCACAGATCCTTTTCTGTACATAATGGTCAGACACGTTGGAAGACAGAAGCTTTCAAAAGTAGCATTTAACTCTTCTGCAGAGCAAACAGGAGACAAAAATTGGATCAGATGTCTGTAAGTAGAATCACAAAAGGATGAAGAAAGACTTCTGAGGTAATGCAAAGACACACTACATACTCCAGCAAATCACATTCTTCAATGAACCTCAAAGGCCCTGGGGCATGCACTGTCCACCTCTGCTGACAAACTGAAGAGTACTGAAGGACTCCTCTATTTTCCACTGGAGCTTGAGCAAGTGGAGGGTCAGGCAGGCTGGAACATGGCTCTTCTGAGCTCACACTCTTATTATCCCACTCTCAGGCTTCCTCCCACTTACACCAAGGGGCTAGGGTAGGAGGGTTATGGCCTTTGCTGGTTCACTACATGCAACTCTACATAGGGTGGCTGACAGTATCCAAGCAAGAAATAAAATGGCCTGTGGTGCATCAAAGTCTGCTGAGCAGCCACCAGTGTTTTGCTTCAGCCGCAATTCAGTGTTATTACTTCATTTATTTAAAGATCCCTTCTGCATCTTCCTGTGAGACCAAATTTTCCTCTCAGTTGCCGAAATGTAGATTGTGACATTAATAGGTAAGCAGAGAACAAGATGAGGTGGCTCCTGTCGTAAAGACAATCTTGCTGGCCATTCTTGGACCTCGGACCCTCTGTGTCTCTGGTCCCTGCAAAGAAGCAAGGCAGAGCAGCCCTTAAAAGCAGGGTCTAGATGGGCGCAGACCTCCTCACAAATATGCTCTAAGCAAATATGGTCAGCCTCTCAAGCAGAGAAGACATATCTGAAAAACTGGAAGGATCTGCACAAAAGCGCATGACAAGCTGAGGTGCCTTAAAACATTTGCTGTCATTTTCCAAAAAGAGAAGTTTAAAAAGTCCTCTACAATTCTGGTTATTTGGGATTTGATTCCATTGTTTCATTGGCCTCATTCAAAAACTTTCTTCTCCAAATCTCAACTAAAATTGCTTTTCCTTTAATAATACTTACTTCTTTTC
This sequence comes from Cettia cetti, assembly GCA_013401135.1. Classification (NCBI taxonomy): domain Eukaryota; kingdom Metazoa; phylum Chordata; class Aves; order Passeriformes; family Sylviidae; genus Cettia; species Cettia cetti. Next base: position 84,315 of record VZUI01040027.1, on the reverse strand, counting down.
TTTTTTTTTTTTTTTTCTAAGCAAAGTCTGCTCTTTTTACACTTGCTTTACAAGGCAAATTTGGCATACAGTTTGGTTGCATATCCTGATGTTAGCTTACTGAAGGCAGGTGCACACTTTAATATATAGGGGCACAGGGACCCCCTTCCAGACTATAAAATAATACTGGGCATGTCTTCATGTTAATATTTCTAATTTTTTCTATTCGTAAACCTAAAAATATGAGCTGCTCTTTTTCCTATACACATTACGAGTGTGAAGAGGCAAGCATCATATTACACAAATATGGTGTTAAAATTACTCCAGTACTTTTTTTCTAGCATATTGTCTTTATATGACAGTAATGTGAAAAGGAAATATTGCTGTGATGTTGCACTTCCATTTCTAACAAGAGAATCATGATAGAAATGAATCATGATAAAAATTACTCCATGGCAAAGTAGCTTCAGCTAGCCCAGCTTTCATCCTTTTATGTAATCTGGAAAGAGGTGATCCAGCATGTTGTCAAACAAAAATCTTCCACTTTTTATCTGGCGCTCGTATAGAATTTACAACATACAATGGGGATTAAAGGAGAAAAATTATTCTGTCTGTAATGAAATAAACATAATCCACATGATGCCGTTCTCAGAGATCCATTGTTTGGTGCAGTTTTTTATTTTGATAGATCTTCATGCAAAATGAAATAACCTGTGAATGGTAGAAGAAGACATTTTTTACTTTTTAAAAGTCAAGAAAATATAACAGATATTAAAAGGTATATATAATTTCATTCCCAATTTCTTGTGTTCATTCAAACATTTCTAAAGGCCAAATCTATGCAGGCAGAAACCCAGTTTAGCTGACATTGTGGCTGTGCCCTGTGCCAGTCCATCTCCTGTTTACCTGGACCTGCTGGAGCACCAAGCTGAGTGCACAGAGGCACTCTCTCATGTTCTTTTCTGTGAAAAAACAATATTCAAGGATAATGGGAAGAAGCTCCATGTCAGGCTCATCTTGGCATGGGATCAGGTTGCAGCTGGAAATAGAAAGTGCCCCAAGCTCAGATATGTCTAAAGATATTCAGCAACATATTTTTCACTGATTCTTAGTGCATCTATACATTTTTGTGAACCTGTAAGAGCCCTGTCACCAGTAACTAAAAAGGCTAGGGGCACATCCTTGGGCACCACAACTCAATCTACTCAATCTTCCAATCTGCTAAATTATTAGCAACTGTTAGTCTGTGCCACCTAGCTGTCCCCAAAAACAACCTGCATTTGGGAGTTTATGCAAGTCAGGGACCATATCCAGGAGGCAGCAAGAAAGCAGCTCACACAGCATGAAGGAGAAGAGTGCAGAACCTTTGGTTACAGGTATTCTTAGGCCAAGAGGGCAGCCTGAAGAATTCAGGAGGATGTGTTCAAAAGTGTATTCAGTACACAGTATTTGTGGGGGTTTGATTCTTTTTTTTTAAAACCAAGGGTATGTTTGAGAGTTAGGGGCTATGACTGACCAATAAGCCCATACGGTGAAATAAAGCTCAGAGGAGATGGGCAAGGGCAATGTGCCCATGATGCTCAGAGAACAACTCAAAGCAGTTGACTTTATCTCAACACAAAGGGGGGCAGAGGGGATCTTTGTCTTGAATAAATAACTATCAGCAGCTGAGTGGATCAACCAGTGGTATAAATGTCTCCCTGAGTTATCCAGACCATTATGTGGGGAGTCAGTCCAATACAGAGTATAAAAACTAAACAACTAACAACAGAATTTTGAAGACAACAGTGGGCTTGATGTGGCTTCAAGGATTCAACACCACTTCAACACAACTCATCCCTTCCTAGAAACTGGGGATATCCAGAATCATGACAGTGAGTCATAGAGTCACGTAACCATAGAATATCTCAAGTTGGAAGGGATCCATAAAAATCATCAACCCCAATTCCCTACTCCTCACAGAACTACCAGAAACTAAACCATATGATCCAGACACTCCTTAAACTCTCTTCCAGGCACTGTCCACCATCTCAGTGGAGAACTTTTTTCCTTATGTTCGACTTTCCACAACACAGATAGTACAGTGATCCTATTATTGAGACCTGTGATGGGAATCACATTGGTATTGTGACTGAATTTTGTATTGCAATTGCTATCATTTGCTAAGTGTCACTTACATAAATACTGTGTATTCAAAATATTTTCTATCATTCTACTAAAATAGAAGTCCTGTGTAATATAAAAATAACTAATTTGATATAAAGCATAATTCTCTCCATGTGTGGGTTATCTACAAGAACAAGGCTACCTTGTCATTATTTGTGCTTCTTAGGCATGTTAGAAACTTGTGCTCTAAAATCCTGTGAATTCTTTATTTTAGATTTTGTACTATGCAGGAAAATGCATTAAAGTACAATTCTATTCCAAGAAATTACTGTAAAATCAGCACCTTTTTCACTCTGTTTATGCTTGCCATGCACAAATACAGAGACCTCTCTTCTTCCAATAGTTATAAAGAGATATTTTTTTTCTATGTTTTATTCCTTTTATCACTGAAGCAGTCATATTGGTAAGATAGTTTTACATCATTAACAGCATTACAAAGCCAAGCACAGAGTAGGAAGATGCAAGTACAAAATGTAGACAATGGGGTGACACAACCCAAGCAACTGAAAGGAGAGTTTTGCCTGAGCAACATATGTCCTGAAGCTGAGGAGGGTCAGGACAACAGGACTAGTTTAGCTTTCATTCCCCTTGTTGAGTTTATAGCTCTGAATATCAGAGAGAGCAGAGAGAGCTTGTCTCTTTGCAAGCTGGGAAGATTTTGAATTAGAAATATGTGAGTTACAGTAATAAATAATGCCAAGAAATCTCTCTAATCATTTTTCTGATCAAAACTGAACACTCAAAAATTAGTCCTGAGATTCTCTTTGTCATCAAAATTCTCTCTGCTTCCAGAGGTGATCCCATTTCTGAGCCCAGCAGAAGCTTCAGGCAACAATTTCATGGGCAGCTGACCTGGTGCAACGTCTCATTTCCACCAAAAAAAAGGCATTTCACTCTTCCTCTCTATTCAAACTCCTCCCCCTTCCTTTGTTTTAGTTGACTTACTTTCCACCAGGGTGGCTGGTTCACAGAAGGGCCTGATGAGCCAACACAAAGTAAACAGCTAAAAGATGACCAGGAGTGATAGAGGATGGTGGAGCAAGGAGGGACTTTACATTTTCAGGAACAATAAGCTGCAATAACATTCACTACCTCTCAGGGAACCAGAGCCTAAATTAGATGCGAAGAACTGGGCAGTGCCTATCTTTTTCCATTGTCTCTAAACAGATCCTAGAGCACTGACTTGGCTCAGACATCCAGCTTTTAGACAGCTACCCTAAGGTGAGGTCTATGCCCTTTAGCAGTACTTGATCTGCCAAGGCGGGGTGGACTTGCTTTGATTTTATCACATTTCAGCCATAGACATTTTTGGGTCCTTTTTGATCTGTACTCAGTATCACCACAGTGATGAAGAAAAGAGTGAAATATAAGCAAATATTTACAGAGAAACTTGAGATTTTAACTTACTTTTGGATCACTCTGAGAGCAATGCAGGCATCCCCGGGAGGATACATAGAGTCCTGTGAAGGCAGTGTGAAACTGAATCTCTTTTCACTTATTTTCATTTATGTTTTTTAGCAAACTTAATTCCATACATTTAGCAAAGTTGAACGAGATCAGAGAAACAAGTCCATTGTTTCAAAGGAGCAGAAGGCTAGTGCCAGGAATGAAGGTGTGCTGACTGGCAGACTGTGTGGTAGGGTCAGATGTTCAACAGTATTTATGCACTGAGAGCAGGTCAGACAATCTTCAAGAGATGAAAAATTGTCCTTTTGGCTGCTCCCTTCAAAACCCTTGGTCTGTGTTCACTGATCTGATTCAAGTGAGATTTCTATGAAAGTAGAGGTGGAAAATAAGGCAATGAAACACAGTACCTTTGTAACTATACATTTGCATTACAGACTTGGATTTTTGAAGAGGCAAGTTTAAAAAAAAAGAACTGCATGTCAAACCTAGGGCTCTTGAGGCTGTCTTAGCACAACTGCCTCTAACTTGCTGAGCATCTCGGGACTCATATAAAGATGTTCAAGGCATTTTTATATTTCAGTGGATCCACAAAAGGATCAGCACATCATGCATCGAATGAAAAATACCAAGAGTTAAAGTATGAAAGCAATGAGTTCAAGTGAGCAGAACCAGGAAAGAATAGGTCCAGGAAACAGAACAAGTACATCTTGGAAAAATCAGTCATTTTTTCTCTATGATCCAAGTAAGATTGACATTTTGGGGGGATTGCCAGATATTACATGGTTAGTGGATCATCCCGGAAAGCCTTGTGTGAAATTTTTTGTGACTTCCATACAAAAGGTATTTGCAGACCACTGACTGAAAAATCTCCTGTGTTGTGGAAGATAGTCCCACCGTTCCACAATTCAGATTGCATATGCAAAAATATTTGTGATTACTCGAATCAAAGAGGACCATTCTTTATTGAAACTATTTCATTTGTTGCTAATAAATCATTGATACTGTTAAATACTGAAAATATCTTTACCTTTCAAGCACAAAATTTTAAAGGAACCGTTCATAACATGCCTTGGTAAGAGAAATTTTTCTTGGGTATTCTCCAACAATTCTTGCTAATGTGCTAAGTTCTCCCATCCATTACCTTAGGAACAGGCAGCACACTTTAATCTAGAAGGTGGTTTCCTGTCCCTTCATTATCTGGTTCTTTAGCAAATCTTTCTGCGTTAAGCTTTATTTTTATTACTAACTGAATACATTCGGCCTTAAAAATTTTGCACAGCCGAAGTAGGTGTGGTACTATTTATAAATCAAGGGCAAGTTATGCAGTTTTCATAAGGTGGTTTATATTGCATATTTGAAATCTGGAGGTGTTTCAGGAATGTATCATAAAACCACCTTCCATAAACTGTTTCTCAGGAAACAGTAATGATAACAGAGGCAGACAGATCTCACTTTAAACAAGTTACCTTGTACCCTTGATATACTAAATTTCTGGAATTTTTTTTACCAGATTGAAAATCTTTCCAACTTTTTGAAGTCTTATCAGCAAAGTTTTCAGAAGATTCACTTTACTGCTAAGATTTCCAAACACTCAGTAATGTTGAGGCTATATAGCTGTATAAATCTTGCCTCAAAATTTTACAGATTTATGAAAATCTTAATTGTATGCCACGTACTGAATAAAAGTAAAAATAACTCCGTATATAAAATAATAAATGTACACATACTAATTAAGCTTCCAGACCCCAAAATGGTGGACTTAGAGATGCCAGAAAAAGATTTGACATCTGTGCACTTTACTAAATGTGAACTGTAACTTTTCTGGATTTTACCTCACTTATTATTTTCACAGAAAAAATGTGTGCAAAGCTTTATGTCTGACAATGTGGGAGTCAGAAGTCTGAAAAGGGTGAAACAAATTGGAAAAGTAGAATGAAAATATATAAAAACCTGTAAAATTACTATGTTCCATGACTGTAGGCAAGAGCTATATTTAGATCTGGTAACCATAATGGGATATTGGTTAGAAGATGAAGGACGAATTTCAATACATGTTCATTACTTTAAAAAAATTACACCTTGAAGTAAGACTTTTATATTGAAAAAGTACAGTAGTAAAAAAAAAAGTAAAAAAGAATGTCTTTAGTGCAGAAAGTAGTTTACCTAACCTATATCCTTCTGTGTACATTTTGCTGCTGTTGGATATAACTGTGTAAATAAGGAATGCCTTTCACAGCCAAGATTGTCCATTTTTTCCATCTTTCAGTGAAGTCAGTTCACAGCATCATGACCAGTTCTTGTGTGAAGAAACCCTGGGAGAGTTCTATTTTATTTAACTATACTGAAATATTTTTCTTGCATGTTAAATACTCAAGGTCTAATAAAACCTATTTACCATCTGACATTTATCTCACTTGGAGGTTTTTTTGGTGGGAGGCCTTGACAGCCCAGAGGAATAGCTCAGATACCGCAGATAAAACAGATACTGATTTTTCACAAAGGAGCATTTCTTCCAACTGTTTCCAAAGCATTTGAGTTTAATTCATGTTAATTGAAACACAGCACACATATAAAGTACAAACTAATTTTATTCCTTTACACAATTCCTTCATTTTACACTGATGTCATAATCATTCTGACTACACCAATATCTACTGAAAACCATCTGGATTTGCAATACTAAACACAAATACCCGTAAATCAGAAAATCTGCAGTAATAAAAATAAACTTTTCCAAATTCTTTTATAATGTACTGGAACTACTGCTTTGAGGAACCCTTTGTGTAACTGTTCAGAGAAATTGCATTATGAACCTTGGAATATAATGTATGTATCAGTACAGCTTGATGTTATTATTGTTTGAAAGACACCATATCATTGATGGTCAAAAAGCACTAGTAATGAGATAGAAACATTGAAAACAAAATAAAGCTTTACTGGGACTGAATCTGAGGCTTAAACAGGTTCAGTGCTCATCATAATGTACTTAACATGAAGCCAGAATAGTAAAATGTCTGAAAGGAGGTTGTTCATCCCCCCACCTCCTCTCCCCACTGTCAGCCCTGTTTCCCACAGTCCAGCTTGGAGTGTTGGTTTCACGAATTGATAAGGAGTCTGACAGGAAGCAGAGACAGCACAGGGTGAAAGTCAAGAATGGATGGTGAAGAGCAAGGTGGATGTGAGACACTGAACACTTCATTTTCAGTAGGGTGGCCATCCTATCCTGTGAAGCAGTACCCTCATCTCTCTGGCACAGTAACACCTCTTACGCACTGTTATACCAGACCTCAGGATTCAGAGCTTAATTCCAAAGGAAAATCACAAAGATTTCTGGATGTACAGCATTTCGCTCTCAATGTGCCTAACAAAGAATTTGGTAACCTTGAGCTTCGTTACAGATGGGGAAAATAAGACAGAAAACAGTTGCTGGGGTAGAGCAGGGACCAGAACTTACATCACATGAAAGCTAGCCCTGTTCTCTGACTGCCAGGTCAGAGAGAGGTTTAGATTGGGTAGGAAGAAAAATTTCTTCACTGGAAGCCTTGTCAAGCACTGAAACAGGCTGTCCAAGGAAGTTGTGCAGTTGTTATCCCTGCAGATGTTCAAAGGCACGTAGTTGTGGCACTTTGGGGCAGGGCTTAGTAGTGGACTTGGCAGTGCTGGGTTCATGGTTGGACACACAGGGACCAGAGTGTGCCATAAGGCAGCTCTGCTATTATCGTAAAGAGAAGGAATGGCAGAAATGTGTTGAGAAGCTGAAGTCAGTGCCATGTGGGCTTTCAGTTGCAGACCAAAGAACAAGCATTCCCATCACCTGGAGGACTCCTCACAAGTGAACAGTGGAAGTATTTCTTCACCAGCGTCATTCCAGCTGATCATGTTTTAGGCCCATAGAAAAGCTTTTCATAGAAATTAGCTTCAAGAGCAGAAATCATGAGGTAATTCTGGTTTTCAAAGGGAGATTGAAAGCAAGTCAACAACTCAAGTGTGACAATGTAGGAGGGAAAAATGACAAACTCCACAACTCATCAGCCTAAAAAGCTTTTAATAAGTGTGCCAGCTACTTTTGGGTTGTGTCTAAAGCATGCCCTCATGGAAAGCTGGTGTGTGGATAGATAGCTGCACAGGCATAGGGCTGGCAGACTGGCTTGAGATAGGTCCCAAGCCACAGACAGAGAGATGATGAGGCCACTGCTTGGAGGAGGTGTTTCTGAGCAGCCAATGGCTGGGGAGGGAGAATCAGCCCAACAAGAGCTGAACAATGTCATCACAGACATTTGGATTATTCATAAATGAAGCAGCAAACGGGAGGACTCTCCAGCAAGAAAATATATATCCCAGCAAGAAACATACATTAGAAGGACACTGAGAGCAAGAGGAAAAAGAGGTACAGAAACACAAAATTTCTCAGAATAACAGGAGATTTTTAATGTGCAAGTTGAGTTTGACCTTGCAAAGAGAATGAAGTTGAATGGCCGAAAAATTTGTTTCTATGGCAAAGAAGAGAGAATTAAGTAGTGGGCTATGCACTGGGTGCAGAGATGCTAAATCTCTAAATAACTGATATATTTCCCAGATCTACGTAATTATTGTGTCTTTGTTTCAGTGCAGATTTGCTTCATGATGAAACATGGATATGCACGTGGTTCTCAAACTGCTGACAACTACAAATGACAAGGCTTTCACCACTGAAAACACCCCTCGTTATTCCCTTAGCAGCAGGCACATTAGAGAACCTGAAAATATGTTTTCAGCTACTATTATCAGTTTGCTGAGAAAATTGGAATATAAGAATGAATACACAGCATGAGATTCCGGTAACTCCATCCCAACAAAAAGTCCTAGAAAGTGGAAAGCCTGGTTCTTAATGTGAAGAGAAAAGGAATCTCAACCTTTGAACACAATGGTTTGAATTCAAAACCATGTACAACTTGAAAACAAAATGTACACCAAGAATAATTAAAGACATGGAGATAAACAGAAGATGGGATACAAGGTTACCTTAAGTAGCATACCAGACTCATAAGAACTCTTGCTCTGAGATATTAAATTTGAAAAAATATTTATGTGGGAGATACAACCTTTCTTTGTAAAATTAATCTGGAATTAGTGGGGATTAGTACAAAAATTGTTAGGTGCACCAGGAACCAACTAAAGGCAACTAGCAAGTGGGGAAGTACATTGCCACAAAAAATGTTGGCTTGCTAAAGAAATTTTCTGATAACAGAAATTTGGAAAGCGTTCTTATTAGGGAGGAGAATCCAAGCGAACAGGAAGAACTAGATGACCTTAAGGAGTGAAGCAATTGAAATGGGATAATATTTAATGGTATCAAATGGCATGCTCTGTACCTAAGGATTTATAAGACAGATTTATGCAATAAACTAGGAGCACATCTATTCAAAGTGTGAGGAGCACACCCTGAATGTACTAACTATCCACAGGATCTGTTGCCAACATAATGCAACTGTGACAAAGGTACTGCAAGCCTAAAAACCTACCAAGGGCCGTTTCTAATAGTTAGGAAAGTATTGGTGCTATTGCTAAAATCATGGGAGATCATGACTGGGCTATTATATACTGTCACAAGGAAAGTTTCCTCCCCCTTAGATCAGGCATCTAAAAGTTAAGTATTTTAGTATGAACAAGTTATCCAAGACTCTTTTACCCGTGCTGAAAAGAAATCCAGAAAGCCATTAACCTCAGCCTATAGTATTGTCTAATATAAATTTAAAGCTCTGGCTTCTGGAAGTTTTTCTAATCTTTTCCTCATCTTTGAGTATAAGGGTGTGAACACCTCCAATGTGTGAAAAATGGGTGAAGTCAATCCAGAAACAGAGGCTAATGAACACAGTCTGGCCTTTTTGCCAGGAACGAAATATACAAATTGACTTGATAAAGTCTGAAAATAAAAATATGTATTATCTTAGCCACGAGTGTTTACAGATGCAGTAGAAAAGTTCTAGCAGGCTTTAAGATGAGGACCAGTGCCAAAGGAGACTAGCAAAGAAAGAAATGACATTGAATGACTTTATTCAGTTTTGTGGAGCTACATTTAAACCTTGCTAGATATCCACACATTGTTTAATCACATCCATGCTTTCCCAGCTCTTTAGAGATAGTCATCCAATATTATAGACAACTTCATGACTTCATGGTACTTGTAGTATATTTATAGCATGCACCTTCCCGAAGTAAAACACTGTGTATACAAAATTGTCCTAGACTGGCCTGTTCATGTTTGTCAGTGGCTGGCAAACCACAGTGTTTGTCAGTTTGCTAAAGTCATCTTTGTTTTGCCATTATCTGTCTTTGTCTCCCCTCTAGACACAACTTGGCTAAGATTCTGTCTGAATTTAAGTATCAGTACTAAATTGTTGTGAAAAATACTGCTTAACACACCCTAAACAGACATATTGTCCATGACAATAAACATAAATCTTTGAAAATACCCTGCAGAGTAAATGACAGAACTTCAAATAAAACTGTCCTTTTTGGTATAAGGTTATGCCATTATTATGAATTGTACATCAGCACGTATGTTTCTCAAATACTCTATGTTTCTGCACACATGTTTCCCACATATTCTATGTTTCTGGGTTATTTTGCAGCCCTGTGACCTAGCCTAACATTAAATCATAAGTTCAGTCTCTGAGTTTTATCTTTGCCTGTAGAGCATGCATACATTTAATGAATAGGAATAAGACATTTACACTTCCATGCTATATATCTGCACAGCCACTTATATTTTGCCTCTTTCTTAAACATGACATCTATTATGTGACATCTATCAGGTTCATATATCCTTTCATGATTTTCAGAAACATTTAAAGGGGGAATTAGAAGATTTGTTTATGATCACATACTTCTTAAACTCAAACCATAGAATTGGCCAGAATCACTTACCTCCTATACTTTTTCCTTGCTAATGCAAGCTGGGATATAAAATCAAGGACAAAACCTTCTTTCTAGACATATAGCAGAGCCCTTTTGAAGACCCCAGTGGAATGGAAAATTCCCAGAAAACAAATAATGTATTTGCAGTGGTAGCTTCAATATTCTTCCCATGTCTCCCTGGAATGGCTGACCCAAAAAAAGTCTGCCAATGAGTTCCAGCTGGTGGACAGTGGACCTATTGCTTGACTTCAACAGTAACAAACTGCAAGGAATTTATTCTTGAATTTTTTTTTAGAAAATCAAACATATGATTGAAGTGTCACTCCCCCTGATAACCCTTGAAGCCACAAACTTCAGCCAAACTTGGAAGAGTTTCAAAAACAAGTTAAATTCCTGTAAATCTGTGGGGAGTGGTGGTGAAGTAGAGGAGAGAGAGCCCCAAGGTTGTCCTTCTGGAAGGAGAAGGGCAGAATGGCACTGCAGGGAAGCAGCAGCATTTGGTATCATTTGCTGGGGAGCAGCAACCTCTAGATGGGTATTCAGGCTTGCAAATTCTGGCACCATCTTTTACTCTTGAACGCAAAATTCAGGCCTGATTTGAGAAGATGCACAAAACCAGTCAGCCACCAGAGAGTTCTGCCTAGCTGAAAATCCCTACAGAAAGCTCCATCCCAAGTACAGCTGGCACCAACACCTCAGTGCAGCCTGTTTCTCCTCCTTTTCAGCAGTGGAGGAAGAGGTGGCAGCAGCCTCCCTGTGCTAGCATTGTTTTTCGGTACAGCCACCCAACTGAATCACAGCAGGATAAACACCCACCAGATAATATAAATATTTCTTTTCTTTCCTTTGAAAGAAACAAAATTCATGTCCTGATGATGTGTCCCCTTAAGGGATAATTCCTGCTACACTATGAAGATTGTGTTTTCTTCCAAAACTGACTTCAAATGCTACAACATACACCTGTGATATCATTTCAATAATGGAAACCATGGAGTTCTCTAACAAAAGTTCTCTAACAAAAAATCAAGGTCTAAATTCCAGTATATATAAATAAATAAGTAAATAAAGAAGACAAATCTTTCTGTATTTCATTTTTTAATGAACTATCTCTCATCTTCCCTCTTTTGTGAAAGGCTGTGAGGCAGATGAAATGGAAAAGTTTAGCATCAGTTTTCAGAGAATGGGGTACAAAGTTTTTGCTTGTTCAAGGTAGACCTGTTTTACACTATCAACTGTGAATGAGCAAATTCCAGGGAATGTTTGAAAGAAAGACCCTTAATTCCTTCTCCCATTTAACATGACCAGCTCTTAGATGTTTATAGATGTGCTTAAATTAAGCAGAGTTCTCCAGAACTGCAGAAAAGGGGAACACTTCTGTGTCAGCAGGATTCCCATATGATCACAATCTCCATGGAAGGAGAGAAGAAGTTTTATTATTTTGTGCAAATATCTTTCTGTGGAAACTAAATATAAATGTTTAGCAGACTGAAATTGCTGTGAAGACTTCCAGTTCAGAGCAAACTCCTGAAATTTATTACAAATACCAAAGGCCAAAGGGGGATGAGCTGTACTTCAGAGGTGGAAGGAAAGAATCTCCCCCAAAAAAAAGCCACAATCAACATGTCATCTAGGCAAATTAATATCCCTGCTCCCAGACTGGGAATTTTTTTGAAAGGGAGGGAGAAGGGGTGTTATTTTGAGTTATAGGGATACTTCAGAATTCAGGGCTTAATTGCACTTTAGCAATGCAAGCTTGTTTTAGATATTGCTTCTTTCAAATATTTCAGACCTTCCTTGAAAGTTCACATCTTCATAATGCCATCTAGTAATGCTTCATAAAGTACGTGAGAACTGGCTGAGGTAGAAGTCCAGACTGCAAACACTGAGATTAAGATCATTAACACACACACAAAAAAAAAAACAAAAAACCAACAAAACATAAAGCATGTTCCACTCCCAAACAAAACACTGATCCCTCTTTCTTACTTCCTGATTTGCTAATCAGCGATAACTGGGGGAAAGAAACCAACGATGTTTACACCTGCACATTGGATGATGCCCTCTGGGCAAAGGCCTGGCACCTTCCCTCAGGTGCCACTTTTCTGGACCCATGTCAGACACTTGAAGTAAACAAGGAAACCCTTGGGGAGAGGCAGCAGAGGGCAAGGACAGGGCTGGTGCTGACATGCTGCCTCTGCACCTGCCTCACACCCCGGCACCTCTCCCGCTCCCTGCCCTTTGCACACCCAGGCGTGACAGGCTGGGGTGCTCCTCTGAGCAGGCTGTATTGTTAGCTCTGGAGGCAGAGGGGTTTTCCTGCCCTGTGTTTGCACAGCACCTAGGAGGCTGGGTCTGTATTTCTGTAGGGCTGCTGGAATAAAAACTTGAAAATAGCAAGTAGCAATGGAGCTGATGACAATCATCCAGTGCATTTACCCTCCAGATCTGGCAATGTTGAAAGTTCACTGTGTTACCAAGGAGTTCCTTGAGTGTCACCAGTCCTTGCTCTGATAAATTAGTGTCTAATCCTAAAGGTGGCCCATTGCTTTTCAGTATTAGGCCCTTAATCTCCTTCCCTAGCTCAGGAATCTTCTCACCCTGCACCCAGAGAGATCATCAGTCATTCCTTTGCCCAGAGTTACCAAACAACGTCCAATTTTTTAGTAAAGATGTCAAAGTGTCTGTCTAAACATCTTCTGGTTTTGGCCTGAAACTGATATGGTTTGAAAGCCATCAGCTCTTCTCTAAATCCTGACAGTTGGCTAACAACAAATAAAAAACAGCCCAGTGATTTACTACGTCGATCCCACATTGTTGTGCTCTGTGTTTCTTTAAGAAAGGTGCGAGTACATGTGTGAGAGTCTTGAAATACAGTGGTTGCCATGGCAATTATCTGTGTTTAGAGAGTGGAGGGGAGTAAAGTTCCATGTAAGTGGTCAGAGTAGAGTGCAAGTTAAACATGCCTCTTTGCAGGTCTAAATTATGTACTTTTCTCTCCTCGCCCCATCCCCCACCAAATATTTGTGAAAATATGCATAGATTGTCTGATGAGCTCCAAACTATTCTTGCAACAATGCCAGATTTTTTTTTCTCCCCCTCAATATTCTCACTTGCCTGTAAATCCTGTGAGAATAAAGCATAAGGCTATAGAATTGCCCGTCCACACTCCCATCCAGGAGTTTCCTTATCTTGTTCATTTCTTTTTAATAGGACTGAGTGCATTACTTTTACAAAACTAACAGATCAAAAATATAGGTACAGCTAAATGGCTGTAAATTTAATTGGAGGGGAATGTTGTTTAAGTATAAATCATTGGGACAAATATCCCTTAGCATTTATACTGTGCTTTACATTTTCTAATTACTCCGTGGATTTGTTGCTGTAGAACAAACATGCATTATCCCTGGAGCTGGAACATCTATTCTCCATAAATCTTTGTCCTCATGTTCTCTCTAATTTTCATTTATCAACATAGATTTTTTCCCATTTCCTCACATACGTGATAAGGATATAATTCCCAGCCTCCACGTGCATGCACACAGCTTGTGTAGTTTTTTGCCAGGTGTTCCACACTCAAGGTTGTCTCTAAGGCCCTTTGCAGGGCTCTTTAGCTTTTACATAGGAATATTCTAATGCTTAAGCACAGTGATCACAACAGAGACTGTACAGGTGATAGTTGCCTGCTCTGATTTCACAGGGATAGTGTTCACCTCAGACTTCACAAAATGAATGGTGATTTTCGAAATATTCACAGCTCCATTCTGGCCACCTGTGAATGTCTCTCCTCCCAGAAATGGTCTGTGACAGTAACAAAACCAGAACTCATACCTTGCAGTAGGGCTGTACGGAGCAATGGTTACACTAGGAATGAACCACTACTTAATGCTGATTTAGAATTAACATACAGCACTGATGTGCTCTGCTTGAATATAGAGTTAATTCAGCAAAGGGATTGACACCATGACAGTTTGACACAGTTGCTCTTTAAAACGTGTTGCTAGGGGCTTCTTTAAATATTAATGGGTAGATTGCAAGGTGGAAATATATTATTAAGTACTTTTGAAACACTGGATCCTGAGGCTCTGCTGGTTTCCAAGCAGCTGTTAGTAAAGGAGCCATGGGTTCCAGCAGCTCTGAGCTAAGGAAAGGAAGTTCTATTTACTCCTAGATCCAGAAGGGCCATATTGCATAACATTGAAGGCACTTCCATCCTTTACCAGTGTTTTGGAAGCTGTAATCGTCTTCCTTATGCAAAAGAATAGTGGGTAATTTTATGTTTTTTAAGAGGTGTCAGGACTAAGCTTTACAAAAGAATCAGAAAGTATTTGTCTCACTGTGTTTAACCCAGTTTACATGCAGCAATTAGTAACATTGTTAAACAATTTAGTTGATGAAGGAAGAAAAAACAAAGATTACCAAAATATGATTATGGTTATAAGCTGTGTGACCAGCATGATGACTCCATGGCAAACAGTTTTAAACCCTCCTCTGGTAGGCAACACGGGAAAGGAGGCATTTTAGGAGGGATCTAGGCAAGGCAAGGGTGGTGAACAGTTGGAGAATTGATGTGGGAAAGATCTTTCATGATTATGGGTGTACTACTATTAGAGGAGTAAATATGCTTTACTGGTAGTCCTTTGTCACTATGTTAGGGCTTGTATTTCCAGAGCCTGAAGAATGGCAGATCACAAGCATCACACCAACCACTCATTCACAAAGAAAGCACTGCACCAATAAGAACTTCTCTCTGAGCTGATCTGATCCAGTAACACAGCCTATCAATCAAAAGGCTCTCCCAAATCCACCATCTCACAGAAATCCCATTTTACAACTAGGCAATGCACTCTCTTCCCTACTGTCTGATTTACTGTCCAGCTATTTCTCTTCAGATTACTCTCCTTATATATCTAGCTGATTCAGTGAGCATGGGAGCATGATGCAGACTCACTGGGCAGTGTGATGAAGCTGGATGGCATTGCTTAGATTATCTCAGAGTGGGTGAGTTTCCTCTCAGGGTCAATAAAGACCCTGCCCCAT
Organism: Cettia cetti; assembly: GCA_013401135.1. Classification (NCBI taxonomy): domain Eukaryota; kingdom Metazoa; phylum Chordata; class Aves; order Passeriformes; family Sylviidae; genus Cettia; species Cettia cetti. The sequence goes on along the minus strand of VZUI01040027.1, from coordinate 68,829 downwards.
AGATCCTGTTGCCTAATGGTTCTATAATTACAGCAACCTTTGTGAAAGCTTAGCAATAAATAACATTTTCCATGAGGCTAGTGTTGTTTCAAAAAACAGTGACTTGTATATGCAGAGTATGACTGCATTCTCCATCAGCTGAAGCCACATCATCTCCTCTACCTTGTCCCCACAGCAGCAAGCAGCTGTAAACTAGTCTGTGGTTTAACCCCCTTTCTGAGGACACAGGTTAAATCTGTATTGTTCTGCTCATGTATATGCACAGGGTCTCAAAATACCCAGAGACAAAAGCGCAAGAGCATAAGATGAGTAGAAAAAGACAGTGGCAGAGACTAAAATTGGAAAACTGTCCCAGTTACCAGGCAATCTCCCCAGACCCCGGGGGGTAGCTCAGGCTTACCACGTAGGTTTGAATGAGGCAGGTTAGAAATGCAAAAGGTGTCTGGGAGAGGGGAAAGTCCATCTCATCTCAAAAGTATTCTGCACATTGAAAAAATGTTCATGGCTAACTGTCCTCTTAGACTCAGGAAGGAAGGTGTATGAAACTCCCAGTGACCATGTTAGCACCAGGACATGTGTGGTCTGGCCTCCTCCACTATGTGCCACCCAGGAATCCTACCCTGCCATGACTATGGGTCAATTTTAAATTTCATTTACCTTTTCATTTTCACAGTCTACCCAGGCCAGGGATCAGGCCCCCTGTATGTTCCATTCTGACATTTAAAGCCCTGCTGGATAGCCCCAGCAGTCCTTGCTCATGGGGGAGCATTAGGAGCATGATTTACAGGCATTTCAGCCCTCCCTACCACACCAGACATGAAACTATGCACAGCCTGAGTTTTGGGCCATTTACTGCTTTTTAATAGACCTCAATATTGTTTTAGCCTTGTGGAAAGTATTAGCTATTACAAAATAACCTGTAGATAAGATCATGACATAAGGAATCTCATATTATTTCAGCAACTATCAGTTTTGTGAAGTCATGAGCATTTTGGCCCAATCTTGAAAAATACCTACAATGTGTTCTGCAAACATTTGCAGCCTTGCATAATAGTTTCTCCTTTTTTTTCCAGGACTCTTTGCATGCCTCCAAAGTGTTTTGTTGGATAGGGCCCCAACCACTTGGGTACTCTGTAGCTTATTCACATGCTATAATGAGGTAGTTTGTACTAGATTTTCAATTCAGTTGTAGAGCTTGGTCGATTTCAACAAACTTTCTCCATGAAGTAGGAGATATAAAGCTGGAAGCATTACAATACCATAACCATGAAACACAGACTTCCTGCATTTCAGTCTCCTTTAGAAAAGAAATAGTGTCTGTCATTTGTACATTTTAAAATAAATTAAGTGCATGGAGGATGTCATCAAAGAGAAAACACCTTAAAAACAAGTGGGGAAACTCAGTCTTTTTCATTCTGTGAAGAGTGTGACAGCATATGGTAGATAGTGGGTGGTTGTTCTAAACATAACATGTATGTGTCCAACCTAAAATGTTTTATTGGTTCCTACTTATGAAAGCGGCAGCTAAAAATGACTGATGACTGTTCTTTCTATATCAGCAGCATGTAAAGGCCCAAAGAAAAGAAAAATCTGTCTTTGAATTCATAAACATCTTTAAACAGCCACAAAACTCTGTTTAATATACTGTTTTTTCCAAGGTACCCCACGTTTAATGTTTCATCTTTGTGAAACCATAAGGCTACAGAATTTTTAAATATTACTATTGTTTTCAGATAATCCTAAAATACATGCAGAGAAAAAAGGGGAATAACCTTCCCTTTTCCTAGAGTAATGGTAGCTCTCATCTCAATATCCTTTGAGAGTACAGGTATCTAGGACTGCATACTCATGTTAGTTTAATACCAGAGAAAATACAAGTCACAACTACAAGCCTCCCATATCTACAGGAGAAAACAGTTTTATCCCCATCTTCATTGCAACTGAGTATATTACAAACGTGAAAGTTGAGCAGGGAGCAAAATCTCCCCATTGTCCCCTCCCTTTTTCCCTCTGAAAGTTATTATCATGGAAGGAACTGAGGCTGAAACTGAGAAATCTTACACTGTGCTCCAAGTAAGTCCAGTTTGTTACTAACCTGTCCTCCTGTGGCAGCAACTCCTGAGTCTGAGGCCAGCTGCCAAGCATGCTCCCTCTTCCTCCCACACAAGTTTCATCCTTGTGGTCAGCTGTTTCTTGGAAGCTGGGGAGCATAATTGATATTGCAACCATCACGATGTGTGCAGAGTGAGCTTACACAACTTTGTGAACATGCTTTTCTTGCCCTCTCCACCCACCTTTCTCTAAAGCTATGTATTTGTTGGTAAAAACAAGATCCAGGTGTCAGTTCCGTGGATGGAGCTCAGGTGCTTCTGCAGATGTGTGTCCTAATCCCCCTCCAGAGATCAGACTGCACTCAAGTGACCATCCCTTTGAGTGACCTCAGTCCGATGGCAAAAGGGGCCCTATCCTCAGCCGTGCACCAACAGCAATGCTGGCATTACTGCCTGCAAGCAACCTCTCAGCTCAAAGAGTGTCAGCAGCTAGACAGCTTGCTGCAAGGGAAGATGCACATGCTGCACATGTGCTTCCCGAACCTGTCTTGCTCTAAATTTCACCTCCCATGTAGCTGAGTTCCCCTGGTTACTTGGGCTTCAGAAAGCCAAATCTGCCCCAGCAAGTGTGGGATAGCTCCCCAAAGTGCTGGCTGTGAAACAGATGAAGCACATTTTGTGACTCTGTCCCAAAAAGGCACAGCAAATTTGGGATGAACATGAGTTTTGGAACAAATTCAAAACTGTCTGTTTGGGGTTTGTGGCTGGATTTGTGGGGGTTTTTTTTGGTTGGCTGGGCGGGTTTGGAGGTTTTGGTTGTTCTTTATCAATATGACACAACTCCAAGACTTTCCAATGAAAGGACTGCAGAGCCATTCATCAGATAGTGCCTCAGCCTCAGTAGGACTGGCCTGAGAGCTGCACCAAAGGATTTTATGGAAAAAAATATTGCTTTGTGTTTGCACAGTCTTACCCCCGAGAAAGGAGAAAACACACCCAGCCTGCTGTAGTAATGACTTTTATCAGAATTAGAGCGTGAGAAAATCATTTGTATCTATCCTAACATGATTTGTCCAAGTTTGGAAAGGAAACACTGCTGACACACTACATTTTTTATTGGTTATTTTTCTGAGAACCTCAAATCTTCTTTTTTATAACCTAACATCTCCAGCCCCACATGTGGAATTTTTATTAAAACCTTTTTTAAAAATTAAACATTGACCTGAAAAAACCTTCAGATAGCTTGAGTTTTATGAATACTCTGCATTCTAATTTCATTATTTATGTTGTATATAATCTCAAATGCTTGCTCATGCTGCTTTAAATGCCTGCAAGATTCTTGCCCCAAAAGATGGTAATCTATGTAATCCAAAAATCTCTGAGTGAAAGATATGCTGATTCTTGTGAGGGAAATGCAAAAGGAAAACAGCCACAACAAAGACAAGTGCGGAAATTTGGTTGCAATAACATGATGTTTTCCCTGGTAATACACACATGTACCTTATGTACCTGAGGTTAGTTTTATATAGCACCTTCCAGTTATTTTACTGATGACAAATATGTTTACACAGCTCTACAGAGCTACTTGGGAAACTTCACATAGCATTGCAGTACACTGGGGAGACAAATCCTGAGTATACAGGGCCAGCATTATCCCTGCTGATTGCAGCAACTGGGAAATGAAGTCACTTAAAATGTAGAAGGAAGCATATGGTCACAGAACACCTCAAAATACTGAGGAGGAAAGAAAGGTTTTCAAAGAGTATTCATCTTCTTGGAAACTATTCCCAAGTTAAAAAAAAAATAATCAGTGGTAGTTAAAAAAATCTTCTTCTAAAATTCACTGTATTTAGGCCTTTGGTAGTTCAATTATGGAAACAAACAGAATTCAGCTCACTTTATTATAACTCAGAGTGGTTAAGGACAACATTTCCAACAGTGTTTCAAAGATGGTTTTTTGAGAGTATCTGTATTCCTGGCAAAGAGTTTGGTCCAGTGCTTTTCCTTGGTAGGATTAAAGGAACTCTTTTATATTAAAGATTTAAATTTTGATGGATACTAAAATTAAAGTCATATTTTATTAAATCACTACCATACAGTAGATGTAATGAAATATGGTTTAAATAAAATGGTTTGTAAGGAAAATCTGTGTAATCATTGTCAAACAGCATTTCTTCAAATATAAAATTGCTGCTTTAATAAACAGTTCTTTACATGTCTTATATCAATTGTCCATTTTTTTCTGTGTTAAAACACTAAAAAAAAACCCATACGAAGTGTTCATTTGGAAAGTGTTCTTTTCTTTTAAAGCATTTTTCTCTCGCTAGTTCAAATACTAATTCAAACTGCATAAAACGGAGAGAAAAATCACTGAAATCTGCAAACAGGGAAGAACTTCACAGGTGACATTTCCTGGACGTTCTTAACACAGCGCAATTAAATATTTTCAACTGAAAAGTGACAGATCAGCTTAAATTGCCCAACTGAGTGAAAGGAGTCAGCCTCTCTTGAATCAGGAAAAGTGGATGAGGCCTAACATAGATGTTTGTTTTCTTTTAATAGATTTCTCCGGGATCTAACCATGATTTATTTAAAGTGGGAGTACTGACACAGTTACAGTGAGAGAAAAATCACTTCACAGTTTTGTTGAATGGGCTCCATCAATAACACTGGGAGAAACAAATTAATACAACAGGCATTTAAAAACTAGTGATAACAAACCACAAACGAAATCATAAATTTAATGATTATTTAATTATAAACTGCACAAAGAAAATGTGTGGTATTTCTTCTGCCTGGTTTCTGCTGAGGCAGCTTCTGTAGTCCTATACAGGAGATGCTATGTGGATGGGGATGAGATGGGCAAGAGCAGGCTCATGGAGGTGCAGTGGGTTATGCAGGTCAAGGAAGCTGCTGACCCAAGGAAGGTAAGGAGTGGGGATTTTCAAGGCCTGTTTTTGGGAAACACCTCTGTGCAGCACTACCAAGGATGCCTTCAGGACAGAAAGGAAGAGCACATATATGAGATTCACTGATGACACGGTGCTGGGAGGCATCTCACACAAGTAGGAGACACTTTCTCCTTAAATGGGCAGGGGTCACTTAGAAGGCCTTGCCTCCCCCAGGAGAAACATGGACACCAGCATTTATAGTGGGTATTGTGGCAGGGTCAGTGCTCAGCACTTCCAGTGCATGGCTAACTGCTGACCAGGGGATGTGCTACCTCCTGCTTGAGGTTCTTTAATTCTTTCTTTCTCCTGCTTGTGTCATTCATGTGAGAGGCTTTGTCTATCACTGCATCAATTCTCCCTCTCCTCTTTGCAGCCAGTTGGGTGGAAGAGCTCTCAGACATAACTGACGGCACTTAGAGGAGTGTTTGTGTCACTACTTCCCAAGCCCTCTCCTTTACCAAGTACTCAGAGTTAAGCACATGCTTAAATATTTTACTGGACCCAGGCCCATTCTCACACACATAAACCAGACAGGGACAGCTAAAAGTGGTGAAGAAATGATGGGACAGTGCTCACCAGGAAAGCATTTGAATTGCCGTTAAACAGGCGATAAATTGCAAAAATTCAAAAAACATCAGTGCCATAATCCAGCTGTTAAGTGACCACTTTCCCAGTGTGCACACACTTCCAAGAAAAATTAAAATATGGACATGAGGCAAGCAGTTGCCTAGTGGACTGCTGAGTGCACAGGATTTATGTCTGAGTAGTTAGTATTATATTACACTCACAAAGTAGTATCCAAATATCAGCAGCTGTGTCTTGTATCCATTATTTCCCTTCTCCCCCAAATATAAACCTTCCTCACCTTTTTAATTAGAAAAGCTGTTTGTTGACTATGACATGGAAACCTTTTACATGTTGTTGTCCAAAAAGGCTGTTATTAGATAAGCAGGAAAATATGTTTGGTGGTAAATAGCAATGACCTTTAAAACAATGTCAAGCCCACACACCCCATGATTTGTGCATAGGTATGTGTTCCTTTAAGTTGTTGTGTATTACCAGTAACGTGACATAGAAAGCTGCTATGGAAAGTATCTTTGGTTAAAGAACTGTAAGGTAAATAAGTAATTGAAAACTAAAGTGCATAGCCAACTTACCTAGTAAACTGCTAAATTCAAACCTGTTCATGGGAGGACTGGCTTTATATTCGCATCGAGATGTATAAAAATCTTTTTTTTTTTTTAATCATGAAAAATATTTACAGCAGTTAACTGAGGTCAGGACACCTCTTATTTTCTTGGCTGACTCATCTATCATTTGTGCAGCAGCCTTCTCATGCGTAACAGAGGAGCACTGGTGTCACGCAAGCAGAGAAGTGGCCCTGAGAAATGCAGGAAGAGAGGCTGATTTCACCTGTGTAAAATAATGTCATTTTTCAGAAAACATCTACAGAAGAAAACCCAATTAGACTAGAGTGCGCCCTAGCCTTCCCCCAGGCCATTCCAGTGAAATGTAGAGGTTGTGTGGTGTTATTCCAGGAAATCAGCAAAGATTTTTCATGCTATTATTTTTGTTGGTGTCATTTGTTTCAGTTTTCATTTTGTATTTAGAGAGAAGGGAGAAGAGACAGAGAAGGATGAGCAGGAAAAGTTGTCTTTAGGGCAAAACACTTGCTTTGAGTGGTAAATTATTTGAAAAGTATTGTGAACTTTTTCTAAGAAGCCTCAGCAAGCTGCTTTAATATAGATGCAAATAAAACCATGTAAGAGACCCCAAATCTCATGTCTCACATTTAACAGATCCTTTTATAAGGAAGGGTGTGCCAGGTTGTGCAGGTCTGCACAGACAGACTTCGAGCTCAGAGTGAGCATGATGCAACAGCTGAACGTTTTACAGGATACTTGTACCATGGGAACTGCACAGGCAGGGCAAGGGTTGGTAGGAAAAGCTAGCAAGGTATAAATAAATAAATGTTTGTAAATGTGAGAAATCTGTGGAGAGAGGGCTGGCAGTACTCTCTTACAAGGGATGGACCAGAGAGGTGCAGGGTGTAAAGGTAGGTCTTCTCAAGTGCTTATCCACAGATTTGGTAGAGAATTTTTCAGCTGAGTAGTTCTTTACTGGAAAAGAGTGATTAAGAAAATCACAATTTTTCACAGAAATTTACCTGTTCTGATTAAAGTTTACTCAGGAACAGGCTCTGAAGGACTAGATGAAATCTAGGGACAGAGAAAGGGAAAGAGCCTTTGCAACATGTTGGTATTCAAAGCATCGGCTCAGTCTAAATCAGAAGTCTGAACATGAGTTTTCCTCCTCATGATTGAGTCCAGTGACAACTATGAGATCCAGGAGAGCTCTTTTTCTGTGCTTTTCCCAAGAAAAGCAGCAATATATCTTGAGGATATGTCAAACTGGAACTTTTCTTAAATCTCAGAGCTTCACAGGATAAGAAGATCATTTCTCAGCAAAGATATTCAATCTGCTTGTACTATCTCTGAGACAATGCAAAAGCCCTCCAGCTTTCCCAAACTAAGAAGGAAGTTTGTAGGAATGGTTTCTTGGTTCTAAAAATTATGGGCATTTTGAACTGCCTGTATTTCTTGGTGAGCATCATGAACTACACTCAGATGCAGATCAGATGAGCAGAAACGAGACACACGCATGTGCTATGCCTATCTCCTCCTGCTGAACATCTGCTCCAGTGAGAAACACCAGCTCAGGAAGGAGCAGAAAAGTAGCAGCAAAGTCCAGGAGCAAAGGCCATACCCTTCAATGTACAGCTCATGGGAAATGCAGCAACAATCCAGGAGTAAAGATTGAACCTTGACTTCTTCCACAGCACAAGCTGTGAACAGTGACACGTGGAAGACAGCCCATCCTCCTGCATCTGTGAGGCTGAAATGAGATTTAAGCTGTCCCATGGTCATATCATCATGGCCTTCAGTTGATAAATAGAAAAGGTAGAGAGAGATTTGGAACACTGAAAACCCACTGGAAAATTTTCATTTTCTCCCCACCCAGACAATTTTTTCTTCACATTGTTTCTTGTCTCAGTCACACCAGAGATCCTGGACAACCCAATCATGTCCCAATATGACCTCTGTTGCCATTGCTCAGGACTTCGCCTCTTCTGAATCACACCCTGCCACCAACACCAACTTCCAAACACCCCAGTCCTGGACATTCTTTTCAAGCTCCATTTCCCAGCAGAACCACCCACCCTAGCCATGGAACACCATTGTTTTTCTTCTTGAAAGACAGCCTCCTCTGCAAGTACTTCCTGTCTTAGTTTCTTCTCCATTGCTGCTTCCTCACCTGAATTTTTTGCCTGTTTTGCCTCTGCCTGTGCTAAATTAACACACTCTACTGAGAACCAAACCTTATTTTATTTGCTTTGTAAAATGTCCACATACATGGATGGAGATGTATAAATAATTAATGCATGTTTTGATATAAAGATTATGAAGAAGAAGGTGGTGATTGCTGCAGAAAGATTAATGTGAAAAAAAAATAACCAGACTGTAATTTTCTCTGGTGACCTATGAAAGAATTAACCCAAAGGAGGCCCCGTTAAGTACTTTTGCAGATAGCCCAATGAATGAATTCCAGATATGGCTTTGATTTGCATTCTTCATTTTCCTTCCTTTGCAGATATATCTGCTGATGTTACATGCACACATACATATCCTTGTCTCTTTCTCTGTGGGTAGTTTCTCCATGCCATTTCATGCTGCAGCAACTGTAAAATAGTGTAATTCTTTTCACAGTACAGGCAGGGTAGCTACAGGGCTCTTGCAGAGATCTGAAGTTGTATGGCATACAGTTCTTGGTACAAGAAGAGTCAGCTGCAAACTGGATGCAGAAACACTTGCTGGTACTAAGCTTCTTATTTTCTAAAGATATACTCAAGCCTCAAGCTCAGTTCTGGGAGATAGAATGGGCAGATAAGCACAAGCAGGACCTGTCAGCAAGTGGCACAAACCCCTCCAGAATTATTTGGTCAGCCCAGCATTCCGCTCAAGTCAATAAATCTTGGAGAAAGACAAAACTCATTAACAATGAGTAGCCTGGTGCCAGCCAAGTAGCCTTCATGCTACCCAGATCCCAAACCTGGCACATCTGAGTCCAGATTACTCAGACTCAGCTGGGATTTGCTGGACACTTAGGAGACTTGAGGAGCCTCAGGTGGGTGAGAGCTGTGTGGGTATCAGAGAGCAAAGATGTTTTGCCCCCCAACCATGAAAGCTCCAACAATTCTCAGCATGACTCTTCAGTGACCACAGACAGCAGCAGCAATCTCAGCCTTGCTTTTTAACCTGGGCTGAACCCAGTGTTTCTTCTGTAAACTTTCCACTTTCTTTGTCCTTTTCTCTGAAAAGCTGCAAGAGCAGAGGCTGGCTGGGCTGAGGGGACTGAAGAGGGAGGGGGCACAGAAAGGAAGCACCTGCAGCTGGGCCAGTCGAATCCAGCCAGTCCAACACAGCTGGGAGGCAAAAGGTCTCTTGTCACCCTTCAGTCTTTCTAGCAGTGTGTTACAGGGGAAAAGTAACTTTATAAAGGCTGGAGCTTTTTGATGCTAAAGAAGAATGAAGGAAAGTTACTTAGAAGCCAAGATCAGGTCTGCACCAGAATCATGATAAAAGCAGCTGAGCAGAGCTTGTGTACCTTTCACCCAAGGTAAAACCTTCACACTCAGCAGGACAGAAATTGTCTGGGCCCTCAGGGCTGGCAAAAGAGCACATAAAAGCCGGAGGTGTTATGCCTAGGATGGGATGTCAGTCCTGGTAAGGAGTGTAGTGTGGGAAGCTGGGTCAGGTAGTGAAAGGAAAGGCAGTTGTGCCTTGTCTCATGACCATGACGAAAGGCAGAGGACAGGTAAAGCTGGCACAGAGAAGGACCAAGTCTGGAAGGCTTCCAGGCAGCCCAGCAATCCCTCACACTCCTTCTTCCTCTGGGTTCTTCCATGAGCATATCACTGCCAATTCTTGTTTTCCTTCTGTTTATGCGAGCTTAAGTCTGGGGTGATAGTCAAATATGAAACTAGATACAATCACGGAGCACAGGGAATAATGAAAAGCACTGGGGACCGCTTCCACAAATCTGCCCCTTTCCTGCCTTCACGCTGATATTCCTGTGAACTCTTATTTAACCAGGTGTCTGGTAACACCCTCTCTCTTCTAGCCCCTTTGAGTGTCTCATTTCTCCAATGCCACAGCTTGCTATTTTTCTCTAACAGGATTTTGGCCTTCCTTCCAGATCTTTCTAGAACTTTCCTCCGATGTCACAAAATCACCTTCAGTATTTTGAATACAATAAATCACTAAAACCTGCTGAATCCACTTTTTGCAAAAGACATTCAACTTCTTTTGACTGAAGTGGGAGCTGAGGATATTCAGTGCTTTGCAAGACCAAACCTTAAAAGCAGGCTTAATGGTAGCCCCTGAAGCTCAGCTTTCTCCTGTGGTTTACATCAAGTGATGATTACCATTTGCTCCCTTTTCTATAAATTTTCAAATCATCACCAAAGATACTTATTTCCTTGCTGGTGTAATCTACCCCATTCCATTTATCAACCCATTAAAAAAAAAGTTTGGTACAGTAATTTCTTTCATGGGTTCAGTGTTTCAGATAATTCCCAGATACCGCTTTTCTAATTTGCTGATTTCTGTGCTCACCTGCAAGCTTGCCCTGATCCTTTTCCCTGCTTGGCTCCCGCACATAAAAAGGGAGACTCAGTTGCCCAAATGCACATTCCTCAGTAACAGTTTACATTAAAGTCTCTCTGCTTATCCTGTAATTGCAGCGTATGTACTCTGGTTCCTTGCATTCAGGTTTTTGAGAGTAGAGGGATCTTGTGTGTACCTGTTTTATCTATCACAGCACCAAGAAAACACAAACACTTTGAAGTACACATTTGGAAGGTGCACAACCAAACTGCTCATAAACACACCACTTAATCACTTCACCCATGGGTGAAAAAGGCTGCCTCAGTCTTGAGAAATGTTTGGTGAACAGGGCATTCTGTGATACAACTTTTCAAGATCCAGAAGACAGTTGCAGCTGTGAAGATTGCTCGTACGGATAATTTTTGGCCTTTTGGTTTACAATCAATGCCAGTGTTTGGGATACAAAAGAGCCACCAGCAGTAAATAACGGTTTCTGATCACACAATTAAGTTCTCATGACTACATAATAACTGAACCGTGTTGCAGTTTCAATTAACGTGATGGTCTCTGTCTCCAGTCCAAGTATGTTGTCTAAGTCGTGGTGCATTAAGTTAACTAAATTGAATAAATAGATAATGGCGTTAAATAACTGTTAGGGGGAATAAAATGTCTTTTAAATTAAATGAAAGGATCAATGCTCCCTATGTGCTTGGCTATACTGTGCATTGTAGCATGCCAATAGAACAGTTTAGGATAGAAAGGTTCAACCCTGCAATGTGCTACATGTTCTGGATGTTCTCCAGACAAACCCTAAGTGCAGTCTTGAGTTCAACTAAATAATTAGGCTCCTAAAAAAATATGGTGGTGTTGAAGTGATTAAACTATGTGGGCACTCTTAGAGATGAAGACCATGGTTCCTGCAATTTTTTAGGATCCAGATCCTGAAAAGGAGAATTTCAATATTGCAGTAATAAGCCCCTCAGGCTAACATCATCTGGAGCCATGGAGTGGGAGAGAGGGAGGGACCCACTCCCAAGAACAGCCTGTGTGCAGAGGCTCCTGTAGAAGTCAGTATTTCGGGATCAGATCAAAAGGGATTTAAGCTATTGCAGAAAAACAGATGGGGAATTGGTGAGGTGGAAAGAGAGAGAGTGCAATTAATCCAGACAGCTGGCATGGCAAAGAGGCAGGCCTGACCACCAGCAGTGGAAGGGAGCATAGGGAGAACCAAGGGGTGGCTGCGTGGGATGTGCTGGGTAGCACCGATAGGCCTGCATGGATGTGAAAGACACAGGCACAAGAGGCTTTAGAGCATGATTTTTAGAGTAGAAAACAAAATTTCTCAAGCTCATACTAATTCTGAAGACCTTGTTTTTCTGGAGGTGGGAACCTCAGATCTCAGTGAATCTCTTTACAAATATGGGGACCTCTGCTTGCGCAAACAGCAAGGGACCAGGCAGCATGTGCAGCAGCCTAGCTGTGGGGCTCTGGAAGAGTGCCCAGGAAGGAGCAGGAGTTAGGGAAGTATAAAGTGTTCAGCATTCAAACAAGTGATCGATCGTCAGACCATACATTAAAGGTAGGGAGCTGGGTCTGCAGAAAGGCAGCTTGCCTTTTTGAAAATAAGGCATCAGTCAAGGCATCCTCTGGTGACTTCCACACAGTGCTGTGCACAAGGGCCACCAATACAGCAACAGGGACAGACAAGCAGAGTTTATCCTAAAGTCCATACTGACATGGGGATACAAAACACTGTGAGAAAAAATCACATGCAAGAACCACTCTGCCCACAGAGAGCTGCCTGGTATGCCAGGGGGCCTGTAGGCTTCTCTGACCTTCTTGGGATAAGTTTTTGCTCCTGACACACAGAGTAGAGTTTATACAGTGGAGTTTGAGCCATCACTTTCATAAAAGCAGGTGGGACCCTGCTGACTGTGGAGAAAAGCTTGAAAACTCTAAATCAAAAACTTCAAAATCCCAACCTAAAAAATTACAATATTTACTTGTTTGATGACGTTTATGGTGCTTGTACTGGCTTGGGAGTATGGGGGACAGGCAATACAGCAGCAGCAGACAGGAGGCTGAACCAAAACCTCCTACCCCAGGCGCGTGGGCAGCACAGCTACACTCCAGGGATGGTGGCTGGTGATCTGTACACAACACAAGCCTGCAAAGCAGTTCCTGTCTTTGGCTATACTGGGCAACAGAGCGAGCTCTGATTAATCACATTTTAGTGGGTGGAATGATGGTTTCCACTATTTGGTAAATATTAACTTCAATCAGCACAGACTTAATTTTTTTCTCTCTCTCTCCTTTTAATCAGAATGTATGTGCTGTACAGTTAGGCTGCACTCAATACCAAAGGCTCTGCATAGTGGAGAAGGCTTTCTAAAGACCTATGAATTGCTTTTGAAGACCTTGTGATGTGGTTACTTGCAGTAACAGAGTCCAGATTCAGTGACCTTAGAGGTCCCCCCAAGACCTGTCTATTCCCTTTTCCCTCCATACAGCTGCATTCTAGGGTATTTTATTTTAAAAAGTCCAAATGAGATCTTGTGGAACAGTTAAAAACTGCTGAAAAAATGTATGAAACATGAAATGTACTAGATTATGATCTAATTTGTGAACAGGACTTCAAAATATGCACATTCCATCATCAGATTCTGTAGGCAACCCCAGTCCTTCAGAGGTAGCAGCAGAGCACTACGACATTGTAAGAACGATCAAAGGTATCTTCTTGCCTAGTAAAATGACATGCCAATGCTAGGGAGAACTGGGAAACAACAGAACTGTGAGAATGCAGTTGAGTGGGACTTCACCTCTCTAGTTCTTATTGCAGCAATGCTATATTTCATGTTAGCTAAAAAACTTCAGCAAAACCAAACCAAACTACTTCTTCAAGTTTCTGGTTTAATAGGCTTGCTTTTGATGAAACTCTCTGAAATTTCAAAATCCAAATACAGTTAATGCCATTCTAGTGGGTTTTACCAGCTGAAATTCACCATATAAATATAAATGTTTGCTTACATGTTAGTTTATCACTCTACAGTAAAAATTACTTTTTGGAAATAAATTACGCAAAACTCTGTGAGTCTAAATTGTTAATGATTTATGCCAGTAGTATTGCTGAAAGCAGTATAATTAATCCAATTTTCACCAGTTATATGGTGTGAAGTAAAGCATGTATTCTAAGCTGTTAAATCCTTTTTAGTAGTATAAAAATCAAACTTAAGCAAATTTTCTTTTGTGTCCCCTCAGTGTAGAAATGTTCATTTTAATTTGAAGCAGTCAAACTCAGCATTGAAAGGGTTTTGATGTGCAACTTAATTCTAATAAATTTTAATGGCTGTTACTTCTCATACATAGCATGTGGAACTTGTTAATTAAAATCTACTTCCTTGTGTTAGGTCTTGATCACGTTCCAGCATCTCATACTTAATGTGCTATTAAAATCACTCTTTGACAGCCCAGACCTGGGAGGCACTGAATGCCATCAACCCCCAGTGAACTTTTTGGGTTGCTTTACACTTTGGAGGTTTTATGTGGTTTAAAAGTCAGACTGGACTGTTGTGATCATTCTTTATTGAATGAACACCTACTCCCTGGCTCTGCACATCCCCAGAGGGCTCAAGTCCAGGGCTCACTAAAATTAGATTTTGAGTAGTTAGGAGCAGACAGAGAATATGCACGGACCTCAGAGCTTTTGGAAAAGAAGGTATTATTCTATCAGCTATAGGGAAAATCTGGGGGAAAAACAGCACTGTGGTTCCCTTACTTTTCTCCACTAGTGGCTTGAGGATATATATATCCTATGGCTCCTGCAGTAGCTTATTGACATCTGCTCTCTGCCCTCATGTAGATTCCTCCTCTGCAGAGACAGAGGTTCTCTGGTCAAAGGCCCTGTCCTTGGCAATTCAGGTTTAAGTGCTGACTGCACAAACCAAGGGAGGAGACTCAGCATAAAGCCTAGACAGGTTTCCAAGATGCATCTACCTTCTCACTGCTTTTCCAGAACTTACTGCAGCTTCTGCTTTTTTGCACCCTTTCCTTTCATCAAGGCCAAGAGTCTGCCAGGAGAGGTGAAGTCAGACTCAGGTATTATCCCAGGTCAGTGTATGGCACTCTCAGACTATGCCAGAGCAACCCCAGCATTGGACATCTGCCTGGAGTCTCTGCACAAAGCTCAGCACAGAATTTACCCTGATTGTTCCTCGGTTAAAAGCAATGTCTTCCTAAGGAGACCATAGGTAGTGTTTTAAGGTTTCTGATTTAAAGCCTTCAAATGAAGCCCTTCAAATGGTTAATTGCCCCTGTGAACCCAGTGCTCAGGGCCTTCGCGCACAGAATTCCCATCCTCAGGTCCCATCTTGGACTTGCAGCTACCACCAGTGGCGCAGTGTGCCCTTGATATGCAGACACCTGAAATACCACTTTACAGCCCTGTCTCCTCCAGCCGTTCTAGCCTGCAAGGTTCAGTTATTCCTTGGATTGAAAATCAATGGTTATGACTCTGCAGCTTGGGCTTAGGGCCCTTGGAATCACAGAAAACCAGATTCAGTTTCTGCTCCTGTGCGACTCTAATATGAAACTGTAGACTAATGAAAAAGGATTTCAGGTCTTTATCTCAAATCTCTTCCTGCACAAGTAAACAAATTCCTCTGTAAGGAAAGAAATGCTGCACGAAATCTTGAATTAACTCAAACTTGGAAGTAACCTCAATTCATAAAAAGGACTAAATTAAAGAGTCTTTGGCCCTGCAATTTGAGGAGAGGGAGTCAGTCAACATCTACAGTCTGCCCATATGCTCTCCTCTACCTTTCCTGCCTTCCCTCACTTCTGAGCAGTTCGGCTTTGCTTAGCCAGGTACTTGAAGAGCTGGAAAACCAGCAGCACCTGGCACAGCCAGATATATTTCGTGGAAGCCCAGCTCTGCACACAGTGGTCCTTGGCAGCCAGCAGCATCCCCACGTCGGTGCCCGCTGGCCTCTGTGCAGGTCCATGAGGGCTCTGTGAAATGAACTTTCTTGAGGCGAACCTGCGGGTGAGTGCTGAAGGTCAGGATGCTGGCAGGGAAGATGTACAGCAAAGCATAAAGGAGCTTTTCTGCGGAAGTGCTCTTGGACAAATATGCTTAGTTTTGAGAAAATGCCAGACTAGGCAGGGAGGGGGTTGAAAGCTGTCCCTTAACCAGGGAAGAGGCAGCAGTTGCATGCCTATGTCCTAACCGGCCCTGCACTGACAGCACCTGGCAGGGCCACCTGAGCAGCAGAGCAGCCAGCTGCATGGCCTCACTGGCCCAAGGATAAAAACAATTAGAAGAGATTGAAAGTGCTAGCAGGATCGCTGGGGATGTGCTAATAAGTGAGCTCCTCGCAACTCATTTTCTACAGCCACTTAGTAAGTGTCATCAGATAGTGATATTTGCTTACTACTGAGCTGCACTGGATTCAAAAGCTCTCCCCAGTGACATTGGGGCTTTCTGGCACCCAAAATATTTCTTTTCAATGGCAAGTAACCAAGATGTATTACACATGGCAGGTTAAGATCAATGCTATCGTTTTTACCAAACAAATAGCCATGCATTGCAAAAGGTCAATAAACTGGCAAAGGAAAATGTACAGCTAGTCATAAAGAAGCTTTTCTGTGGAAGTGTTCGTGGATAAATAAACATGAGTTCTTGTAAACACTGTGTACTTTCCAGATGTAAATATTCAGAAGGTGTGCTCAAAAAGCCTGAGATGGTTCCAGCTCAGCATTTTATTATTTGGAGACAGTGATTTTTTTGGTCAGTTATTAAGTGAAACTTAATGTGAAAAAGTGTTTGTTTGCCTAGTCAGGCTTACTGCTTACACCAAGATGTTGATAAGAGCATTCAGAACAGTAAAAGATATTTTGGATGTTAGAAAACACCTTGTGCAATATAGTGAGATTAGATAGGGAGCAGGTTGCAGGACACAGGATGGAAGGTAGAATGGCGGGGGAGCAGTTTACAGAGTTCAAACAGGGGTAGGATTGGTTTGGTTCTGCAATATTGTTTGGTATCTTTAGAAAATTTTAAGCTAATTATATGCTTTTCTCTTTCAAATTTTAGTTTTATTCAAGCCTGAGAGTTGTTTGAAAACAGGATTTCTACTTGCTGTGTGAAAGATGGAATATTTATTCACAGGAAAGTAACCCTGCTGGGCCAGGGGGTGAGGTACTGTTTCAGTTTAGGGCCACTCCTGAGGGTACAGGTTTAAAGACTCTGGGCTGTTTCAAGGGTGTAGAGGAGGTCTGAGGCATCATTGGAACAACCAGTCCCTGCCACCAAAGCAGAGACATCTGTCAAGGGCTGGCACCCCTGCCACTGCCCCACGGGGAGTTTTGGTGGGGGCACACTGTCCCACGCACAGTAGTTATTAAACCCAGTGGTTGTTTTTCTTATTTGTCCTGAGAGTCTTAATTATTGTTGCTCCAAGCACACAACCACCCTGCTTCCATGAAAGCTGGACAGAAAGCACCTGTTCGGATTAGGCAGTTCACCTCCCTCCTGGTTTGGGATTACTCCTACTGTACACTTCCTGGCTTTTATTTTCCCCCATAATAACTTAAAAACCTGTAAGCAGCACATCTTCTGCACTCTCCTCCACAAGCTTGGTACTAAGGTCTGGGAGAGCACAGAGTTCTTCTCTCCTCATTCAGAACCTGGAATTGCCCATGCTGTACCCTCTCGGCTCAGAAACTGAACTCAATTTGCATCTCAGTGGAGATTGTGTGAAAATAACTGTGTGTATGTGTTTAGACTCCACAGCAGCATAAGATACAAATCATACAGAGGTCATCTACAGTCTGCAGCTTGAATACTACGTCGGTGTAAGAAAATCAGAGATGCATCACAGAGCCTGGTCATGCAAGCAACACTGACATCCACATATGGCCTTTCCTCATGTTTCCTTCTCCAGCAGGAGGAATTTGAGCCTACTTTTCTCCTCTGAGCAACTCACTGTGGTTCCCAGAAAAGGGCTGAGACTCAGTGGGGTGGGGGGAGAGTCTCTGCAGAGAGTCCAGCTGTGCACAAAGCTCTCCAAGGGGGCTGGATCGGGTGTCATATACATCCCAAGGCTACTCCTGGAATGTCTCTGACAGCTTTTCCCTGGCCCCCATCGTAGCACTTTCCCAAGCCACTCACCAGTCTTGTAGTGGCCAGAAAAAGTAGTTATCCTGCACTGTAGAAAGCTCTGACAAAAGCCCACTACAGTGTGTAACCCACCACTGAGGGCAGACCAGAGAATGAGTCTCTGCAAATGAGGCTCTGGTGCTCTCTGTGCCCACTCTCTAGTTTGGCTCCTGCCAGCACTGAGTGGTGCCACAGTCCTGCTTCTCCATCAGCAGCGACTTCCAATTTCCTGCCTTGGTCCCCTTGCTCCTGCCCACATCCTGCCTGGCCATCCCAGCACACCTCACAACACTCGTCCCACAGTCCTGCCAGGAAAGGGCAAAGAAGAACAGTCTCCCTGCAGAGCTCCTCCAGGAGCTGCCAGGCACCGGGTGCTGTGCTACTGGGGGCACTGCACCCCAAACCCATGGGCACCTGGGTACTCATGTACTCATGTACTGCTCCTGTTGGAGGAGGTGTGTTTCATTGCCTCTCTATTAGCTGAGAAATAGGGCAAGAGGAAGCTAGCACCCTTTTAGTCTCAGTGAAAATAGTTTTGTTTTTGAGCCTGGGAATTTCCCCCAAACACAGAAGAGTCCAGGAGCAGGTGAGGAAAGCATGTCTGTGAGACAAGGCGCTGAGTCAGCAGCCTGAGATCTTCAAAATCAATGCCAGAGGAGACACAAGCACCCACTCCAGGCAGCAAGTGTGTAGTGGGGAGGGATCCCGCACACAGCTCCAAAGTCCTCAGCCACCAGACCCACTTGGTGCTGGCAGATTTGCTGGTGGCAAAGCTGGGCAGATCCAGGACATCTGAATGTGCTGCAGAGGGCACATTCTTGCTCAATAAGGTCCAAAAGCCTCTTCCACTGCTACAGCATAGGCCATGTCTCTGTTACAATGATGATTGACCTTGGAAGATGGAAGTAGGAGGAAAACTTGATAGACACAAGGACAGCTTGCTTTTCTTCTTGCCATGTGTCGCTTTTTATGTTTTTAATCCATTTTTGTACCAACCATTCCCTTACTGCTTCTCTGCCGTAAGAAAAAGCTCATTTCTTCTTTTAGTCAGAGACCAAAAATATTCATCAAACTCTAAGAAGAAACTCACTGTACTGTTTGATAGAAACACATTATCCTTATCTTATGAAGGGTCATACTACCAGGGGTCCCTCTTCAAGGTACAGTGAACGTTTGATACTGTCCTGTTTGTTCCCAAGATGTGAGGACTTTGGCCTCGAGGCAGTCTCAGTATAAGAAATGGCTGAAAAAAATTGAAGTATCTATCTAGATCTGGGGATTTAACGGATTTGTACAAGTTCTCTTTTGCCCACAAGCTCACATTTGAATCAAAATCAATTCTTCCTCTCTCTTTTCCAATATAAAGCTGACTTTAAGGAAAGCCTAAAGCAAAAGCATAAAGTGAAATAAGCATAAGCAAAAAAACCACAGTCCTCACAAAGAACAGCAGAACAAGAGAATAAAAGTACTCATTCTGATGGCCATGTAGCCTTCCTGCACCAGTTGTACACTCAGTCCCTTTTTAGATATTTGCCTCCTTCCAGCTCACAGTTGTTCACCATCCACCTGAATATTATCCTCCCCCTCGATCTGGGGGACTTTCCATCTCTTCCTCCCCAGCACAATTACATGACCTTTCATCGCCAGGACGAGCTGCCTTCCTCCATCTCGCTGCAGGTAGAAATCACCAGGGATACCATCCATAAGCCCAGTCTCTCCTCCCCTCCTTATCCTCAGAAACCTGGCAGAGACTGCTGACTCCATCTTTTACTCCAAAGCAAGGCTGTCCTCCAGAAAGGGTCTCTGCCTCACCTCAAGCATGTCCTGGAGGTACCTGCCTGAAGCAGACTGAATTGTACCTCAGTTTAAAGCCTGACATAGCCTGAAGCAGACAACAAGAGCCACCTCCCTCCTATTTTTGACCCTGGATCATATATTGGTAAATTCCATACATCCCTTATTACACTATCTTAAATCACAGCATTCAAGATTTTTAGTTTATTGACTGCTGACACAAATTCCTTGTATATTGTGACAGTTTTGGTTCATTCCTCATTTCTTTATGTTTAGAGCAGAGAAACAAAGGAAGGGGAGGGTGGACTAATCTTACACTATTAAAATAGAGTAATCTTACTCTATTAAAAGCAGTGATGGCTACATACACACCAAAGCACACAGCAGTGGGAATCACAAGGCTGGAGAAAACAGTTGGATGTGTGTCTCCCATGACGATTTTTCCCCTAACACGTAGTGAAGGAAAAGAGCCTCAGAATTCACACATCATGCAAACTACAAAAATTGTTGAGAATGTACTAATGAGAATTAAATGCTGGTAGGTGCTCTCAGATGTCATCTGAGAAACTGAAGCAGTGAGTACCAGAAATAGGTTGCCAGCTGTCTCTAGTCATATTCTTTGTACAAGAATGCTAACAGTTTCCCCCTCCAATACACCCAGGGACAAACTCTGCCATCGTGTAAATCCATGCAAGCCTCCAGCTTCTCCAGGACTGCACAGCTGCAAAAGGAATCTCACAGTTTTATTAAAGGCTGAGAAAAAACATTTGGCAGAGCTGCCTGCTGTCAGCTACCACCTTTCTGGGAAGCTCTAGCAGCCCAGCCTGACTTGCAGCATCTTTTCCCCCACGGCACACTCAGCACAGTCAGCACATTGGGAGGATAGTATTTTAACTCCCCACAAAGTGGGGCAAAAGTGCCCACACAAGGCAAAAATGAGACAAGTGCCAGGCATCTTGATGTCAGCCAGGCAGTCAATCCACAGTTGCATTATTCCCTGTGTTTGCCTTCCCCTGGGTGAGGGAGGCTTCTCCGTGCTGCACTGCAGCTCTGCTGTGCTCGGCTGCTGCATGAGGAAGCCCATCCCGGTCTGGCAGAGCGCAGATCCAACTGCTGCCTTCTCCACAATGCCCAGCACAGCGGGTGGAGCTGCTTTGAGCAGTCCATCCTCAGAACCTGCACCTGCACAAATGGGAGAAAGTTATTTCCAGAAGCCCCATTGCTCTCGGTGACGGCAACATCTCAGGTCTCACTGTGGCAGGCCACATATTTAATTTTGGAAATGAACATACTGTGATTGAAGTCTGGACACCATGTCTTGTTTCAAACTTACAAATGTCTTCCAATAATTGTATCTGAAGTTTGAAAATTTCCTCACTGAAATATTTTCTGTGCCTAGCTTGGTCTCAATCCTCCTCTGTGTGCCAAAGACAAAGGAATAATTTTCAGTGTTACCTTATGGTTAACAGTTACTGGAAAAACTTCCCCCTTCCTCTTCTATAGTTTCACCAATTATTTCTGCTTCACACCACATTTCTCAATCATTTTCTGTCTATGAATATCCCCTTTCTCTCCACTGTTCCTTAATACCCAGACTTCTGCAACTTGAGTAAGTAACCAAATTTCTGCGTCTTACATGTTGTCTCCATTGAGAAGAAAATGACGCAAACAAGAATTTCTTTTATTTTTTGCTGCAGTCCTGTTTATTTAGAGATTTTACATAAGGTCCTCCTGCCCTGAACCCAGCAGGATTCAAACCTCAAGAGATGGTTTCTTTGCTCACTGACCCAGTGATTTCCAATTCCCCAAGGCCCCCCAAAGTGTGTCTTACCCCACTCCCTCAAAGGCTTCCCCACTCATCCACAGACCTTGACCCTTCCCCACTAACTCCTCTCCAGTTTCCACTCTTTGTCTCATACAGGCAGTTCCCACCAGACAGGTTTGCCCATACAGGCTTCCTGGAAAGCCCCTTCCCACCAGTCCAACTGGGATATCAAGCTTCTTTAAAGCTCCCAGTGTTTTGACAATCTGTAAGGCAAAAGCTATTCAATCTCACATTAAGTTGAATTATATCCACCAGGAGCAATGAGATATCTCCTGGGTTATCAATTTAAAAAGTACTCTCTGTATTTTCCTGTTCATCTCTCTCTTTACTGGATCTCTAATGAAGTTCTCAGTATTGATGGCGATGGGAACAGCATTGCCATGGCTGGGTACAGCCCAACATGCTGGATGCTGTATCAGCTCCCCTGGAGTCAATCTGACATTTTTAAGGCAATTAAAGAACTTGGCAAGTTGTGAACAATGAGCAGGAACCTTTTCTTCAATAATAACCTCTAACAAATGGGAATTGAAAAAATCATTGCCAAGATGTTCTTTTGAAGATGGAAAATGCTGCCTCCTAAAATTAAATTGCACAAAGATGGACAAAGAAAGATAGCAAGCCCCATGCCAGACAAACTACCACTCAGCTAATACCTTCCCTTCTAAATATAAAAACAACCTACTGCTTACACCAACAGTTCAGCACATAAGCAAGAACGCAATGATGTATAACACCATACTGAGCTGAGCCTGCAGAAGCACACACTCATCTTAGTTTCCTCTCTGTAATTATTTATGAAAGGGTGCTGGGGAGATAGGGTAAAACATGTCCAAAGAAGAACAGCAGCAGCACAGATGTTGCTCAGCTGAGACACTTTTATCCACGGGGGTTGTCCAAACTCACCGCTGACACCAGTGGCCAAGGGACTCCTACCCCTTGCCCTCTCAAGACAATTTGTTTCTCTGTTTCTTTATGCAGCTGCTTAGAAATACTTCTTTAAAAATGTCTGTAAGTCAATGCAATAGCTTCTGATATGTTTGGCCACAAAGGTTCTCCCAAAATTTTTCCTGAAACCCATTTCTGGAGAAAAGTGAGCTGGAAAATGTTCATATTTTCTTACCCTTATCACCCCACTCAGTTCATTCAGCACTGAAGATAGCCTTCTTCAGTCTTTACCAAAGTTTGGTACAGGACACCCTGCAGATTAAAGGGTTTCTAATTTTATTCCCTTTCTCACGCAGGCAAAGTGTTGGCGAGAAAAAGAAAGGAATACATATTTTTCTTATTCCTAGCTCTGTACTCTTTAGTTTCTCAACAGACCAGCCCCACCAGCTCACCATCACTGCATTGGCCTTCCCTTTCCTTTTTAAATTATAATAAAATCAATTCAGTTATTTTTAGATCTAGTTTAAAAAAAATCCAGCTGTAGAAGTTCTTTGTAGCTACATTTTATAAAAAAAGACCACTTTCTCAAAGACTGTGATTCATAATACTTAGCTCACATATAAAATTCGATTGATTATCTAGAAGTTTACAGGATTTCATGTACTATTATTTGAAATTTAAAGCAAAATCTTGGGAAACTCCAAAGATTTCTGTTTTAAAATGCTAGTACAAAACCAAATCCTTTTACTTAAGGGGATGAAATGTATTTTCTTTACCCAGCAGTTCATGAACTGATATATTTTACCTTCATGCTGCTCCAGCATCATCATACTTTCTCCTCCTTCAGGTCTTTATAAATTTTCAAAGCTACTCTCTGAAACTCTGAGCACTAGAAGCATCATGATCAATCATCAGCACCAGTATCTGCTGTGGCAGCTAAAATTGGGTTAAACTGAGAATTGGAGCTGAGAGTATTAAGTGAGCTCAGAATAGTCCTACTTGAAAGTGTATGCTCTTAACAAAGGAAGGTAACACATGAAAGCAGATTTTACTTGGTGCTGAATTTTAGCCTTATAAAAATTGACAGTTCACAAAACTGTAATCCCAAGTGTTTCTGATTGTCCTGTTTTGTGTCCCTATGCTTAGCTGAACCCAAAAACACAGGCTACCATGGACATGAAGGAAGCTGAACATGAAAGCTCTGACCATGCCCACACTTCAATGACCATTTGCACAGACAGGTTCTGCCAGCAGTAGGGTCTCGGTGAAGCCACGTGGGTTTGGAGGGAGAAGCAATATTTCTGAATATTCATTTCTAAATTCCAGGGAATTGCTGACATTTGACACAATGTAACATGGCAAATATGTTGAGAAGTTATTTTGATGAATTAGATATCTCCTGCATTTTGTGGCTCAGCATTTCATGACCTGTCTGGGCTAGAAATATTTTGGTACATCAGGACAGGTAATTTCAGGATCAGTTTTGTCAGAGCAAAAATGAAAAACCTGCAGCACTGACTTTCTAGAATCTTCTCTAGTGAACTAATCTGAAAACACCAAGTTTGGTTTCCCAGTTCCTTTCAGCTGGATCCCTTGCCAGTATGAATTTCAAAAGCCTGCATCATGATTCGAACATGTTCCTATGCCAAGTGGTTTCCACTAAGTTAACAAACAGAAGTACTCAGCCCCGTGCTGCAAATCTATTCACATTCCAGAGGACTTGAGTAAATGGGCACCGGGTGGTCATTGGCATACTCTGTCTAGCAAAACAATGTTCCCAGCTTACTTACACAGAGCAAAAGTGTTCTAGGAATTTGCAAGTGTGGTGTTCTTAGAAACAGCGACCTGCAGCCACTTCTCCTGAAAGCATAAGTTTTACTGGTGTTTTGGGGACAGATGCTCATTTGCACTAGAAAGATCAAACAAGTTAGGGGTGAACAGATTCAGGAGAGCAATAGTGCTGCTCTTCCCCTGGGGGACATCTCAGTGTTGTTAGCATAGTTTTGGATGCAGGATCACTCATACCGGGATGTCCCCAGATGCCCATCTTCTGTCCATCTAGCTGGAAGCTGTAGGTGAACAGGTGTAAAACCCAAAGATCCAGTGGAGGAAACACCTTTAGTATCTACAAAGATACCTTTAGTATCTATACTAACAGTAAGAAGATACTGTCAAAAGGAAAATACGAAAACCCAGACTCCATATGGAGGTGGCAGGAATGAACTCTTTGTAGCACTGAGCCCTTCGTGTAACTCACACCACAGACATGCAAGTATCAGCTCCCTGCATTTCCTTTTTTGCAACTGAAATCACATCAAAGTAGGACACATCAGATACACTGCAGCCACATTCAGAAGATTTCCACCTTAACATAATTGTTCAGCCTGTGAGGAGGAAATGCCACCTCTTGTTTCCTTCAGATTTAAAGTAATGTCACATCAGACTGCGCTCACAAGTTTGCTCTTTCTGGTCTACCATAACAAAAAAAAAAAACCAAAACAATTCAACATTGTGTGACTCAGTCATTTAGACCTCCTTGTGGCTTGCAGGAACTTCCAAAACCCCCTTTTGAGTTTCCTCATTTTGTGAATCCCTCATGGAAGAAAAACCTATGAAAAATGAAACTTGCATGCATGACTTCCTTGAGTTCAGTCTTGTCTTACTGAAAATGCCTAACTTAAATATTTTCTAAATTTTACATATCCAAAATATATTTTTCAGACAGGACTTTCCTCTTGAACTGTCTAGCTGAGCTGAAGTTTTCTCATTGAAGATTTTGATTACTGTTGCTCTTCCACTGACAGCAAGCACTGACCACTCCTATGCCTCTGATATGGTGAATGGATTAAAAAAATCCAGTGAGAAATAATCCTAGTGGTTACACAATGTCCTTAGAATATTTAATTGGGGCTTTTTTACCTCTGCAGTTGGTGGGTTTGGATATAGTGTGTCAAGTCCAAAAAATACACACCACTTTCAAATAACCACTTTGAAATAATGATCTTTGTGTATATTTATAATAAAACTAGCTTGTAGAGTAACTTACTTGTATAGCTTCCCTTTCTTTAGATACAAAAGAAGAAAAACTCAGACCTTGCTGAAGCCAACAACAGGACTCTAATTGGCACAAACAGCAACAGGCGCTTGCCCTTAATCTATATCATAAAACCATAACTGGCCATCTCCATTAGGACTAAACTAAGAGGAATGTTGAAGGTCAGGACGAAGGTGTATTTGCAGCCTGCATAGTTTCTGTACACATTAATAGTCCTTCATGGGTATTATGTTCACATTTTTCAGAATGTATTTGTGGTATTTTATTTGCTAAAGCCTGGTGGGGTGGTCGCTGCTGTCTGAGACAGACAATTATGGCAGTTCCAGCCATACCTAATCAACAAAACTAAACAGAGTCTGAGCTTGCTCAGGTGGCTCGATAAGCTGCCAGGAGCAGCGCTGCCCTTGTGTGTCTTTATCTGTCTTAATTAGGACACCAGGAAATAGAGAAAAGAAAAATCTCTTTAGGAAGGATGACAAATGCTGAAAGAACACAGTGTCTACAGCAGCAGAACTGTACAGTTTCCTTAATTTGCCCTCTTTTCTGTCCCAGCAGAAGAGGAAGATGAGTTTACAGAATGGCAACTACCCTAGTCACAGGGAATTTGCTTAGCTGAATCCTGACTCATGCTGCTCATCTTTCCTGGGGTCAGGAGCTCTGCTATTGCTTATTCACTGCAGCAGCAAAGAAAATCAGAGCTGGCACATTAGACAAGACCCAGTGTTATCCCTGGCAGCTGTCCTAGTGTTTGACTTTTGAGGCCAAATCAGCCTAGGTAGGTATCTTTTGGTGGCAAAAAGAAGCAATTGGCTCTGACTGAGCGCAGCAGCCTTGACCACCTTGTTGGGCTGCAGCACTGCCCACCTTGGTGCCACAGGCCTGGGCTCACAGCTACTGCCTCCACACTGCCTGCAATGTGAAGTGAGCAAGCTTCTGTAGCACTAAAGCAGTAGAAGTCACATGAAGGGAAATTATACCTTGGCCTATTTCTCTGTACTTTGCTTTTTAGCCACCTTTTCATGCAATTCAGACAGGTCAGTCCAAACACTGGCAGCTCAAAAGCTCCTGTAAAGCCAAGGCATATGAAACAAAATAGGAAAAAATACCCTAATATTTCCCTGGTCCAGTTTCCACAGTAAGTATGGACCCTTTTTCAACTGCTTCTTCTCAAATATGTGCTGTCATGAACATAAATTAAAACCAAGCCTGCTAGCTGCAGAATAATTAACATACAAAATGGGGTTTTGCTTTCAGAGAGAGGATTTTCCTTCTGAAGGTCACTTTCTTCTGAAAGAGCCAAGAAAACACTCTGCTGCAACACACTCTGCAGAAAATGTGGGATTTAGTCCTGTAAACCAAGCACTAGCAGACCTTCTCTTCCTTTTGATGTGCTTAACTGATTGGACATGATGCTCTAATACTTTAAAGCAGAGACAAGGAAGAGGATGAGGGTTCAATAATTGCATCTCATGGTATGAAAGGAACTTTGCTCATTGGAGCCCCTTTATTTTTGTTAAAGGAGATGAGACAAGTCTGCAGTGTGTAAAAAAAATGGGAAATGCTGTGCCCAGTTTTGCACCACACACAGTTCAAGAGGGAAGCATGAAATAGAGAAGGCCGAACCTAGAGAATTAACAATATATTCACAACAAATGGCCTGCAAGGGTATGATGAAGATCCTACTGCTGCCTAAGGAACAGGGATGATGAGACCTGAGTCAAAATAGGAGCAGAAAAAAAATCAAGGGGAAGCCAATGTGCTTCCAAGACTGTGTAAATAAAGAGCTACTTAGTGAGCTGATGTGGGAGAATCCAAGTGGCAGAGTGACCATCGTTCTTCTGCTTCCACTCACTACCAAGTAGCTATTAATTTTATTGGTTATTGTTTAAGTCACTTGTCAATGACTTAGAGACTTCAGAAGCAAGAAAGTTGGTTTTTTGAGTCCAAAAATTACAACATGAATTCAAGTATTGGCTACTCTACTACTGTTCTAGTCCCTTTTGAAATGATAATCTTTGTGCAGCTTAATTTCCCAAATTGTTCTATAACACCCTACCATGCAGGTCTTCCCAGGACCAATGACCTCCTCAAGGAGGGAAGAAGCAGGCAATTGCCTTTGGTTTTTACTTGGAAGTGTAAAATACAAATAAAAGAAAAAAAACTCATTGATCTGTGGACTTGCCTGAGAGCTTGCCTAAAAAATAACACTAAGATATAAATTTTCCCTTTTATCTTGATCAGATAATACCTCTAGGAGAAAACCTCCTTTTTAATCCAGGTGTTAATTCTGAAATTCAGTGAGCTTTTGCTGAGAGAGAGAGGTCAGTGATTGATGCCATCATTGGAATGACTTTGGTCCTGCCCACCAGTGCCACTGTTGAGTGCATTGAGGCTGGAGGGTCCTTCCTTACTCCTCTGAATCAGTGGGCCACTACATCCCTCATGGACCAGCCTTTACCCCCAACACCCCAGGAGGGGTGAGTCAAGGGCAGGGAGATTCCCCCATCAGGCACTGTGCACCCTGCCTGCTGCTGCCCACAAAGACAAACAGCAGATCCCAGCAACAGCAGTGGTGGAAGAAGCCCAAGGTTACCAAGTCGTCCTACTTGAGATGTTTGACTTTTGGTTCAGGCCAATCAAGAAGTAAACATATCTTATTTTCTTATTATTTTCACTCTCAGTGGTGTTCATATTGTTGTTTTCATCCTATTTATTTCTAAATAAGGCTATAACACCAATAATACCTCCTAACTGGCTGTAGGAAACAAAGCAGAATGAGCATGACTTTAGCAAGACAAACAACTCTACAAAAATTATTGATTCTTGTTTCTGACAACGATAACTGTGGAAGAGAGGAAAACTTCTAAGCTATCCTACCTCCACTCACTATTAAGCTTGTGTCAGTTGTACTGATCATGCAGATTTTTATTTCCTCCAAGCCAAGGCTTAGCCCTAAACTCACTTATGCAAAGACCAGTTAGGAATAAATTTCCTGTATCTTAAGTAGCCACCTGTGGTCAACTGGGAATTTTGCAAAGAAGGAACACAGACATCTCCTGGTGCCAGACATGGCCCTTGCTCAGCAGACACCTTTGTTGTCAGTGCCACAGCCCGGCACACACCTTGGCACACCAGGCTCTGTATCACCAGCTTGTGTCAACAGTGAGGCTGTTCCAGTCCTCAGTATATGGAGGAAGAGTTTCCCAGCCCCAAACCAGCCTCTCTCCTCTTGTCTGAATCCTTTTAGCACCACTTACAATATGGAACTAACCCTTGAGACGGATCTCTCATTAAAGGTATGCAACACATGGTCTTCGAAAGTTGCTAAGAAGCATCAGTTAGCTGGAAAGTGGAGAGAGTTTGCTTGGGGAAAAAGGGGTAGCATACAGGGAAAGCAGGGAGAAGAAACAGAAATATTTGTATTTCTGTTTTATTACATTTTCAGACACTGCTAATTTCCCCCTGGCAAACCTAGCAACTTCCTTGTCCCCCTGCTTAGATGAACCCTGTTTTCAACATGACTCTTTACTGCCTCTCCCTCCTCTCCACAGGGACATGGCTTCCCTGTTTCAATGAGACTTCCTCTGAAGCACAGACAGGTTCCTCAGCCTGTCTGGATGAGCACTTTGCCTCAGAGGAAGTTAACCCAGCAGCAGCTGAGGGAAGGTTTGAGGGGCATCTGCAGCAGGTGGAGCAGTAAGCACTTCTACTGTGCATTAGGGGCCTCGCATACCCATGTAACAGCTGAATATGGTCTCCAAGATTACATTTCTGTGAACAAATCACATTCTCCATTAAGAAAGAAATGGATGCTCAGCTGCACACTACTTCATAAGCTATGGAACACCTATCTATTGTCAAAACTGAAAATATGACTACAAGTAACACAGCTTTGACTTCAAAATTTCAACTCAAGAGTATCTTGGCTGATTTTTAATTGTTTATTTAAGCAATACGGGAGAGGAAGTGGAAATAAACAGATCCACATGTACTGTGAAGCCTGTTGTTCATCTAGTTTTGGGGGGAGGGGGATTTAAGGTGTCACAGCCACCGAATTTATAACAAAGACTGTTATTGACAACTTTGCTTGTTTCCCATTATGCTGCTACAGAAGAGTGGAGATGCTCCTGAGATCCTACCTTAATCTAACCAAGCAGGCCTGTTTGTCTTCAAGAGAATGAAGGCTATGAGATGCTTCTATCAGAGTACCTGTGTGTATGTACCAACTCATAGACAGTACAGAAGGAAAACACCAGTCTGCTCAGAAAAGCCATCTGGCATACACCAACAGTGCATTTCTCAGATAGATAATAAGGTCATAAAAATAGAAACATTAATTAGGTGCATGGAATACGGGCTGAGGTGGGAAAGATAAGATGTGCAAATTCTACTGAAGTCAAGCATGAAGTCCTTCATGTGGTCCTGGAACAAGGAAGGCAGTCTCTTGCTGAGGGAATGGCTTGTGCAGTGCAATAAACAAAAAGACAACAGCTTCCTTTCTATATCAAGCAGCAGCCTGGCAGGCACATTGCTACAGAGGCTGGAACAAGCAGGGGACATTCCCCTTGGAAGAGAGAAGGCTGATCTCAAGCAACAGGATATGTCAGTGACTATGGCACAGTGTAACACCATCCCCTTAGCAGGGCATTCATGGAGTTCACTGCACATCAACTTCATAGACATTGACAAAATCTTCTGCCAAGAGGACAGATAATATCAATTGGAAAATAACAGGACATTAAAGAATCCTAGAAAGACAGTTAAGATTATGGGAATCTGTTGAGTGGGACCTTATCATCAGCAAGTTCACACTAGCCTCCTTCAAACCCACTTGAGAAAAGGGATAACATTCAGTTTTCCTTCATGTTTCTTCCAGTTTTTTAAAGGGTAAAGACTGACTTGATTGGAAATGAGATTACACTGGACTCAATCACAATTACAAAATACAGGTTTCATTGATAGTATCAGCCTCAATACCCAAATACCACAAAATTATCTTAGGAAGATTAGGGTGATAGGAAAAAGTAGCTGAAAAAATGTGGGAACAGTGGGGGTTTCATTCAAAGGGAGAGAGTAGTACAGGAGAGCACATAATACAGCAGGACATTTGGGAGTGATGTCCATGCACATTGCAGAGGCCAGAAGAAGCGCTTTCCTCTGAAGGACAGTGGGGTAGACTGAAGCCAGTGAGGAAAATATCCTTAATGGAACTGGGAACGTGTACTTAACTTTCATTCTTCAGAGAACAGTTCAGGTCTTACAACAAAAGTGATTGACAACCAAATTGTGCAACTTTAACATGCATGTCAAGTCCTCATAATTCAATGAGTTGCCAATACGAAGTAATATGAAGTGGCTGATCAAGAGATTTCAAGTTAATAAGGTGAGGTCTATAATGTACTTTAGATGTTAAATTATCTTAATGGATAATAAACATAGAACACTTAGTGAAAGGAGAAATGGAATGGATACACCTCATCCAAATAAACTGACATTATATATTGAACACCCTTCTAATGATCATACCAGGAACACAGTGAGGTAAAGATCCAAACCGTCCTGAACAGGAAGATGCAAGCACTGATTTCATCTGGAATCAAACCAAACAATGCATCAAAGATTAATTGCATAGACAACTGTTTACCAGGAAGTCTTCTGCCTTGCTGGAATGAAGGTAAGACAGACCTACTGTGCAGGTTCTTTGTGAAGGTTTTTGAGATTAGCTACAGTCCGAGAATAAAAAAGATGGATTGTGGCAGGAAGAAGGGAAAAGGAAAAATGAGAGTCCTACCTGAGAAATTACTGCCTCACTTGCCAAAACAGTAGAGATGTAGAAAAAGAAAATTTGCTTCAGCAAAGTCAGAGATACATAATTTGACTGCAATCACTTCGGTGTGTGGACATTGATAACAAACATAAAGATTTCTAAAAGGCAATAGAAATCATACTACATAAGAAATATAAAAGAAAGAAGTAGGCATTCAAGAGCACAGCTGTGAGGGAGTATTTCAAGACACTGTTTCAATGTTTACATCTACCCTCTCAACAATGGTAGAAATAGCAATGATAATTTTAACTAAAGCTACTCTTTGCTTTACTAAGGGGGGAGGCTGTCAATAAAATGAATGAGTTCCAACATTACAGAAATGCTCTTTTCACCTAGACTGACTGCCTCCAACAGTAAGATATACATAAATGCAGACCCTCTGGACATGGAAAAAATATCTACAGGGCATATTTTGCATATCACCATAATTTGACAGCCTGTGATTTCTCAAGAAAACAGAAATGTGAGAAACGTTTTGACAGTTCAGTCTAATTCCAGAATTCTTTTGACTTTTGACCAGAATGTAGTTGCTATTTGTGAGTGGTCCACATAAAAATGTTTTACCTCAACTTAAAGAAAAAGTTTTTAGGTTTGTTTGTTTTGGGGTTTGTTTGGGTTTTTTTTTTTTGCTGTGAAGTGAAATCCTTTTTGCATCACTAAACAATATAGAGCTAAAATTTATTTTATACACAGCTCTTTGTGACAGGATATTTGTGAGAGGGTGTTCAAGCAACCAATGTGGGTTTAATAAAGCTGGCACGACTTGAGGATCATTTGGAAAGATTTCTCCCATTATAACAACAACAACATACAAAGTATTAAAGTACAATTAACATTGTTGCCCTCCATGTAATAGGTATGGCAAAAAAAGGTTATCCTACAGACTGTAACAGCTACACTGAGCACAAGAGCAGCATCTTTGCAATACATGTGATCCTCTATTCTAACCCATTATCACACGGCAATTTTCCTGCCCCAGGGTTCAGAGCAGAATAACTCTGAAAAAATATACAAAGGCAACTATACTTCAGAAATCATGAATGAAAAAATAAAATAATAAGTTTCAATATTGTTAGGTAGGAGAAAACACACACACAAGCTAGTAAAGATAAATAACCATGAAGGAAAAAAGGCAAAAGGACTGGGTTTTATAAATTACTTTGCAGGTGGATCTTGGTTATTATTCTCATTTAAAATTTCCAGAACACCAATAAATATTTTCTGCTTTCAAACTTCTGACATCTGACCTGGCAAGACACCTCTGCAATTGCACTTTTTGTTTCTAATCACTAATTTTCTTTCTTATCCTTGATGGATAAATTTTTTGAGACCTAGATTTAAGATGCCAATTATCCATGACCTGCATACTTCAATGCCAAAGTGTTCAGCAACAAACTCTAGGGCAGGCTTTTCCAGCTTCTTGACAAGAGGAGATGAGGTTTTACTACTGGCACTTACTTCGGGGCCAGATAGGAAAACCACATTGTAGTGTTATGGAGAGGTGAAAGATAAAAAGGCAGGACAGAACCGACTTGTGAACAACTCATGGAGAGCTCTAACAGTTTAAGAATAGAGATAAAATTCTGGAAAGCAGAATTCTTCTGGTTGTATTCTCAGATCAGTAAACAATGGACCTTGTGGAATAAAATATTGTGGATTACATGAGCCACATGAGTAGAGGGCTGAGTTTCCAAGATTCTCATCAAAATTTCAAAAAATGTGGAACCTCTCAATTTCTGCAAAACGAAGTGCAGTTGTAAGGAGCCAGGTCACATCTTGAGGTTTGCTAGTGTACCTCATGGGGACCTTGTGAGAATTCACTAGGTGGAACAGGAGTTCATACAAGAAGGTATTCACCATGGCTCACAGCCCATCCATTTCTTCTCCTATAATCATGAGTAACAGAGCTGAACCTTGCAGTCAGATCTATAACTGGTACAAGAGGCAGAGCAGAGCTTAAGCTAGGGACTGCAAAAGACATGCTGCAGAAGCATCTTCTCTTACCTCCTGCAATATTCTGTATACAAAGAAACTGCCTCAGAAGCATCTTTTCAGCTCCCTCATATTTGAATATTTATTAAACTCACATTTATCTTATTCTCAGGAGGACAACAGAAATACTTGATTTTTTTAGGCCAGAGTCTCATCTCCAGCCTCCACATTTTATACCCTGTCATTTTTGACAGACATCCTTTTTTCCCCATCCAGTTGGCAGGCAGTTTGAGCCCTGCACCGATTGGTAGAAACTCAATGCAATTTTCCTAGGGTTTTTCTCTTTCCACTCTGCGCTACCCAGCTCTGACAGGTTTCATTCACCCCACTTACTTTTGGAAGTGCTGCCTTACACATTACCAAATGCAGCTTGACACCAGCCCATACCATAACACTGGTCTGGATCGCCATCATCTCTTGGGCCATTCTGCTTGACACAGACAGATCTGTGTCAGGTGAAATGCTAATACAATTCTTGCCAGAAAGACTTCTCCCTGCTTTTTTTTCCAAATTGGCAAAAAAGCATAGAAAATATTGATTATTTTTGTTTTCCTGGAATATTCTCACATCCTTTCTAGGCATAAGCAAGGACATCTCTTTGCCATCCCATTATTACAAATGTGCAGTTTTAAGAAAATGCTCTGAAGGGACATCAAGCAAATAATACCAGTTTTCAAAATTCTATAGCAATATATTTATACAAATTACAGAATTCTGTACGTATTTACACACCATTACAGAATATCAAGTAAATAACACCAATTGTTCTTTTCTTTTTCCCTCAGATTTTTCTTCAAGTCAAATTTAGTGCTCCAGAAAGGTGCCAGATGGACAGCACTAGAAAGTGAAGACTGCTGTATGTCCACAGCACAGGAGGAGAGCCACTGCAAGCCTCCCTGCTTTGCAGTGTCAGCTCTCTGAGCTCTGTTTAAGCAGGATCACATAAGGAGCAGGAGGGCATCCATACCCCTTCACGCCTTGGCAAAGGAGCTGAGCAGCGCCCAGGGGACAATGGTTTTGCCCACCTCCCACCAGAAAGCAAACAGAAATAGCTCATTTTTCACAAGCTACTGAACAGAATCTGTCGTTCACTACCCGAAACAGGCCAAATTTGACCCAGTGAACCTGCAGGAGTGGCAAACTGCCAGCTCCTGGGCCTTCCAGTCTTGCAATAATGCCTAAGTTAAATTACATGTTTCTATATTTACATAAAGTCAGTATTTACACACCATTATGGGTTATTCGAATAAATCGGTTACAGTTTATTTAGAAGGACTGTCATAAACTCATAACATTTTTCTCAAGTTTAATCCTTTCTTTAGAAAAATACAAAAAAAAAATAAATTAAATAAAACATGTTAACTAGTAGTAATGATTAGCCTATGACTAAAAATCCAAGTCATTTTAACATTAAGACTTTAACTATGGCCTAGTATTGTGGCCTCAACTCAGAGTCATTTTAACTTTTGCAAATAATTTCCTGGTGTATGTCAGATTTACTGAAACAGCAGAGAGTTGCAACCTCCCTTCCCCGTGGTGGGGTTGATCCATTTAACACAGAGCAGTGAGCCCTAGTCCTGCCCAGAAGTGCCTTTTCTTCTCCTACGGTCTTTGCATTGTCCACACAAATGATCCAGTGCCTGACTGACCCACAGCAGCCGAACCATCTGCAGCCCCAAAGGGCAGGAGACAAACGTGGGCTGCAGCTGAAGGCTGTAAATTCCCAGGCAATAACAGTCCCTGGACAAGTCTCCTACGAATCGACTGATGTAATTCACATATCTTTATCATCCATAAACAATTACAACAGAACGCCACGTTGTGTTTGAGGTTACTGAT
This sequence comes from Cettia cetti, assembly GCA_013401135.1. Classification (NCBI taxonomy): domain Eukaryota; kingdom Metazoa; phylum Chordata; class Aves; order Passeriformes; family Sylviidae; genus Cettia; species Cettia cetti. The sequence goes on along the minus strand of VZUI01040027.1, from coordinate 33,788 downwards.
ATGGCCGGCTGAGACGTGGCTCCTCCTACCTGCTTCAGTATGGAAAGGGAACCTTTGTTCAGGACACCAAGCCAGAGGTCATGCCAGAACAGAAATAAGTTTCAAATAATATAAACCAGATGAACAATAGTGCTTTAGAGCAAAAAATTCTTAATTACAACTAGGCTGCAACCTTTTACATCACTCCTCCAAAGGAGCCCCTGTGCATATGTAGACAGCCAGGGTGTCAGGATCAACATATCCAATGGTGAAGGCTACACTCAGCTTAATGGCACTGGATTCAAATCCTAAGGGATAAAACAACTACAAAATGTATTTGTCATATAGATCTTAACATGGTTTTTGTCTCTTTTTTTTTTCCTTTTCTTCAGAGTATTAGGGAAAAAAAAGGCCTCTTCCTGAGGGTTAATTTCCAAATGGTAACTGCTAATAATGTGTTTGTGTGCTTATCATAAAATGCTATATACCCTTAAATATTACATACTGTTTCCTCACTTTGGGTTCATGAATATTTGAACATACTTTAGGAAAAACAATAAAAATAAGTCTAATACTGTCCCCCTCATTGTTGTTATTGATAGAGATTTATTAGTTTCATTTTGCAAGTTTTACTTTAGGAAGGGTGCTAATATCATGTATTATGACAGTTCACACTGAAAGCAATTTTCCATAAAAGGTATTACAATGACCCCTATGGAACTTGTATAATTTCATAGTAGATAGTCAAGTGCACAAATAAACATGTTTACAAGAGTGATCCTGTTAACCTGGTTCTTGCCCTCTGAAATATTTATGTGTTCTTTGTGGAATCTTAAAATTAGTATAATTGTTGTTGGTATTACTCATGTTGTTTCTGGCATTCTCTTTAGGAAAAAAAAAATAGCATATTTATCATTTAGCTTTGGTATAATCTGCAATAGGTTTTAACAAGTAGAATATATTCCAACCCCTATATTTTCCACAGCTGTGAAATTTACAATGATGTAAGAAGTCACTTTATCAGAGAGGAAATATTACAGACACATAAAAAAAAGTTGAAGACCCAGTTTTCTCTTTAATCCTCTGGGGTAAGCTATGAAACAAGCAGTCAGAAGAGTGAGGACTCAGTGTCATGAGTGGTGTGCATACTTGTACAATAATATGGGCACAAAAGAGATTGTCGCCTTTAGTACATGAGGGTCACTAGAATTTATTATTATTACCTTTTTATTGTTGGCTTTTTTTTTTATCCATGCACCTTTATATTTACTTGCATGAATTTACCACAGGTTCATAGTGGCCTTTGCCGTTTCAATGCTTACAGAGCCTAAAGCTTCCAAAATGCCTATCTGGCCTGTACATATTTCATTAAAAATAAACTCTATATAATAAATAAATATATAAAATAAATAAAATGTTGCCTTTGGAATTTCTATAAATAAATTTAACTTTTTATTTTTATTTTTTTTTCACTAAGAGGTCTTTGCTTTAAACTCACTGGGGTGAGACCCAGAGAGCGATTAACTGAAAAGTCTCTTGTTTAAGTAAGACTGCACCCTCCATGCCTTTGTAAATGCAGCGTACACTTGAGCAGGCCACCAGCCAAAAATCCTGATGAATCGAAGTATGGCAGCTATGCTGATATATGACGAAGTACAACTGATCAAAAATTTAAAAGCATGTCTATTCCCCAGCATGCATCAGGCCTTCCTCCTCCTCCTCACCCTCCTCCTTCCCTCGGCTCCTCTCTCTCTCGCGCTCTCACTCCCATTCATCCTCTTCCTTTCTCTCTCTCTCTCTCTCGCACTCACTCTCTCGCGCTCCCTCTCGTACTAAATCAAGCGAGTGGGCATAGGCTCTCCTCCAGGAGGACAAACCTTTAAGTGCAGAACAAAATCAGCATGTTCCATCCAAGCCTCCATCATACATTATGCATGCGACAAAGTTTGGCAACAGTGGAGCTGATGTGATGACACAGCTAATCAATAAGAACCCACCGCATGAAACCTTTATAGTGGTTACTTTTTAAGGGCTCAAGTGAAGGAATTGTCTTTGTCAACTTTGGCTTAAAATATCCTTATATAGTTCTGGTACTTTCTCAGGGTCCACTGGTCTAGGTAAAAAATGTGTAAATTTTTGATGCCGTTTAGTCCTAGTCCCTTCTCTTGGAGTCCCATCTTTATTTAACGCAACGTAGTATCGTCTTCCAGTGTCCACATGTTTATATAGATTTGATGAATATGTGTTATACCAGTTTTCTTCAAATTGCTCTCTGAATACGCACTCCTGGGTTAATTTTTCCTGTGGAAAGAAAAGAAAGAGCAGTAAGGAGACAGCCACTAAAATAAGCTACTTGTTAAAGAATTACTAGTTTAATGACTTGAAACTGGTATCTCCTTGCGAAATTGCAGATAAACTATTCCAATACTTCTGTTTTTAGCTATGTAAAGCTGTATTGCTGGGAGTTTCAGGAAGCAGTCAGAAGAGTGGATAACCCCATGTGAAGCAAAAATGACTCTCAAAGCCTCAATGCCCAAATCAATACAGCAACAACAAAGATGAAAACAGATACTTTTTATTTCTGGTAGTTCCTAAGCAGCTCAGAAGACCTTACTGGACTTCTATAACTAATTGTTTCAATGGTGAGTGCAGGCATTCAAACAGACATAATATAAAGGAAGGCAGAATCAGTTTGCAGGGCTGTAATAAAATTTGCAGTCTTAAAATCTCTATGTTGTTTCAATCCATGGAGAACTTGATGCATTTCATTAATTTAAAAACATGCTATTTGCTACCCTTCATTTGATCTGTTAATTGAATCACGAAGTCACAACCCAGTAGAGCTTCAAATAGGAGCATGAACCCTGTGTGCTGAGATGAAGTAGGCAAGGAAAAGCCCTCCAGGTCTGCATTATCAGGGCTGTCCTTGTGTCCCATCCTACTGAGGACAGGACCCACTGAGGGTATCAACCATTCATCAGATCCCCCTGCCACCACAGAATCCTGCTCCTTCCAGCTGACCCACTTCTTCAGTCTGTGTTTTGCCTTCCACATCCTTAAGATTGCTTAAAATTGCTTTAAAAATTTTGCTTAACAGAGTGCTTAAAATGCAACCACCTGATAACCAGATTCATTTTAGGAAGCACTCAGACAAATTATTGAGCAAGAACACTGGAAAAAAAACAGTGGTGAGCTGTAGTATGGGAGACCTGGGAAAAATAAGCCTGCAAATAGTCTTTTCACCAGGCACAAGAAAAAAAAATAGTGATAATTCAATGTATTTTTTCGTAACAAGTTCTCATTTCAATAGCACTCCCATCAACCATAGCCAGTTTCCAGCTGAGGATCAGTTTCTAATTGTTACAAAGCTCCATACAATGCATGTGTTTTACAGACACTAAATCTTAAAACAATCCTTTTAGATAGGAGCACAGAGAAGGGAAAACAGAGACCAAGGCCCAGATGCAGCAAAGTATGTATGGCACCTAAGCCATAAACTTGTGCCTGAACACAACTAAGGAGCCACAGCTCAAGCACCCCTAGGAAACCACCTTCCATGACTTAACCCAGGAGTTTCCCAAGGTCTACCATCACCAAAGCCTGCAGCTTCCCTGAAGCTGCAGCTGCCTTTGGGGCCACCTCTGCTGCTTGAGACTCAGCTCCCAACCCTGTCCCAAACCAATGTGCTTCGGCCCAGATGTTTCACTGCTGCTTTGTGTGGCAAGCGCTCTGCTCCCAGGGCAGCCCACCTGGGCTGGGGGCAAGCCAGGTCCAAGGAGCCCTACACACCTTACAGAAGCCACCCAGGAACTATCCCATCTGGAGGAAACACACCTTGTGCAAATGGGGAAAGGAAGCCAACACCCCTCTGCACCTGTACAAACTGGGTATTGAGCTGCAAAAACAGAGTCCTCCTCAGGCCCTCCCAAACACCTAAAAGTTTAGGATTTGGAGGATCCTTCTAAATTAAATTTGTGGCAAATCCAGTAGGCAAGAAAGGCAGCAAGTAAGCTGCTCCTGACTTCCCCTTTAATGGGCACTGGGTACCTCATTACCAGTCAGGAAGGAAAAATCCCAGACAGGACCCAGGTTCACATGTTCAGCACCTGCGAATTTACTATAGCAGTGACCGCATCCCTTTGCGGATGTGACAACTTTTTTTAGAGTCATTTCTGACAATGACATTTTTTAGTTTTAGTTCAAAGTATTTCAAACACAGCAATAAGTCTACACTGTTATAGGCAAAAGAAGCACAAATCTGTTCACATTAAACCCTTATCTGTGGGTTTAATACATACCCTCCAGCCTCCTGTTGATAATTGCCTCTATGTCCTTTGCCAGCCTGAAATCGCAGCTGCATTGAGCATCACCAGACCAGCAGCAGCTGCCAGTTACACTCATTGCAGTATTTCCCTTGCACAGACTCAAAAGTAAAAACTATTATAAAAGGTGTTCAGCTGCAGAGAAGATTGTCTTCAGGTACAGATTTCATTAGTGTTTTATTTTGCATGAGGTTTAAAATCATCTGTGTTTGTTTTAAGCAGAATCAGATGCTAAGGGGTATTATATATTGGGCTTATATAAGTCCATGGGGAAAGAGAAACTAATTCAAATTGTTTCCCTGCTCTCAGAAGGCAATAGGATCACATGACAAGCACTGCAGAAGAACTCCCTGCTAAAAATAGCATCATTTTAGGAAGATATTTCAGTCCTGTCGTGAATTCATTAATTATTCACTTCATCTGCATTTTTTTTAGCATCATCATAAATTTCTATCTTTGCAAGAACAGTACTTCCCCATGCCCTGAAGGAGAAACTTTAAAATAGCCTCTCTTTATCTGGCAGGTTTGACAGATCATGGCAGTGCTGTGGTACACATAACTAGCAGACTCTGAATCAGAGGGTTTGCATTGTACTGCACTCTGGATGAGTTACATGGATTTCAAGCTCACAAATTCAATCTTCATTTTACAAGCTTATCCTATTTTAACTTTCTATTCACTTACATCACAGCTACATCTCTTTTGTCCTTCTTCAAAATTCTCAGATATTCATGTACAAACATGAGGCAAATACTTCAAAATGAACGTGACAGAGCAATCAGGATGTGGGATCAGATAGGTAGGGATATTAACAATCACTCTTTAAAAGAAATTAAAGATTTTCTTTATACAGTCAAACCTTTTTCCTTCTAGGAGACCAAGAAATCCTAGTTGTGGCCAGACACCTTTGGAGTAAATCAGTGCTGGTCACTTCAGATCAGACCCTGTAAGTAATGTCAGACACTAAAATCCCATAATATCCTTCTCCCCATGCCCTGGGATATTCTTACAATAACATCTCATCTAATACCAAGAGAGACAGAAGTCAACATCCATCAAGATAGTAACTTAAGTAGAATCAGAATCCTTTGGGTTGAAAGGACCTTTAAGATCATTGAGTCCAACCATTAAACTAACACTGCTGAGCTTCCCCTAAACCTCAGCCCTACCTAACATTAATACCTTATACTCACATTTTAAGTATGCATGTCTTTTTCCAGCTAGAAAGGAGCATAACACAGGGGTGAGGCTGGTCCATCCTGCCAACACCACCCTCTTCTCTCACCATCTTAGGAAGGGAAAATCTTGCTGAAAACTAACTCTCCCAGTATGGAAACGATATGGCGTTTCCTGATCACATTTCTCCTTCTGGCTATGACCTTTAGAAAGTCCCTCTAAGCACATTTGAAGAGAAAGATTTAGCCCTACAATACAGCAATTTTTTGCATACTTTTATTCCAGCAACTGACTTCTCTATCAATTTTCCAGTGCAAATATTTCCTTGCACCATACTTTAAGTTGCTGGACATCTTTGTCGAAAGCTGACACAAATACCAAACATACCCAACTGGAACAGCTATGGAAAGCAACCTGCATTCCTGTGAAAGGGGAGGCTGCCTGCCTTGCTCAAATCATTTAATTCAGGGCCAAAGAAGGAGGTGACCTCAAAATTATATAAATCAGATGTTGCACCACATTCCACGTTTTCTGTGAAGACTGTTCATAGAGTATTCAACTACAAAAGGGATTGATTTTCGTTTTGCTACATTTTCATGCTTCACCTGTTTGGTTTTTAACCTATTATTTAACTCAGAATGTTCAAATAATGAAATTGTACAAAGATGCACATATCACAAAGACAAAGCCCTGAGAAAGAATTAATTCAGAAAAATGCTAATGGCTGGTCAGCATTAGAAAGCCCAGGACACCTTTCCCATTCTACATTCTCCACCACCTAACAAGGGAGGAAAATAATTATGTTACCCTATTTCCAGGCAGATTCATTAAAAGTCAGATTCTAAATTAATAAAGTGCACGGCTACAGGCATCACAATGAAAGTTCTGCCGGCATGTTCTAAAATATCTATCCATATGAAGCAGTTAATTGTAAATAAGTGGAAACACATAAAATGCTCTGTACGCTGCTCAGAGAATGGTTTCACGACTCTAAAGAAGGTAAGACATTTGTGCTGCTTGGTGACTGAAAGAACAGTACAGGATCTTGTACAAAACACATCAATTTTCTTTCCTTCTTTCTTTCCTTCCTTCCTTCTTTCTTTCCTTCTTTCTTTCTTTCCTTCTTTCCTTCTTTCTTTCTTTCCTGTAATCCTACGGAGCTAAAACTCCAATTTATTTTGTAAGCTGACAAAACAAAGCCTCTTCAGACCACCATTCCTAAAATCACAGCAAGTACCTTTCATGCCAAGCAAACTCTTCTGTTCTATGTCATGTATAGTTTTCCCTTTTCGGAACTGCTACACTGATTCAGTAGAGACAAGAAAATACCTGATCCAGAAGTTCAAACAACTACTAACAAGAAATATATTTGATGTAGTTAACACTTCCTATATACCTGCTGCACACTAACATCTTGTTAATCCACTTGGTCTTAATAAAAGTCACGTTTCTATATATAATCTCCCAAGAAATTTCATGCAAATCCCTCATTTTGGCTACATGGCATTACTAAAAACTGCATATGCAGTAAAAGGAAACAAAGAAAAGCCCTATTCTCCTCCAAAGCCATTTGCTTTGCTGTTCTGCCTACCAACACACACATTTTACATGCCATTGGCCCTTCCCATGCTGTAATGCAAACAGCCTCTAGAATATACCACATTCAGCTAATAATTAACACTCTTCCAGAGCTGTCATAAATAAAGGTCTCATTTAGCATTTGCTGTGGCATTTTCTGTATTCTCATGCTAAGCCTGTTAGTTTCTGGCTGGATGAGCCACCTCCAGCCACAATGAGAAGCCAAATACCAGTGTCCAAGCAGCACCACTTTCTTTTCCAAATTAGACCTCAGTGTGAGTCAAACCCTGCACACTGTGCATCTTATTTGGTGAGTGCCACAGAGCTTTCTTTGATGGACTTCTCTAAGCAGCCTCTTTTCAGAATGCTTTGTTTGATAATTTGACAAAACATGAAAAAAATGGGGGGGAAAAAAAAACTCTGCCAAGAGGACTAGCTGACTGGTTTTTGTGTTTGTGTCAGTAGTTCTCCAAAAGCCTTTTAGACAGACAGCAGGAAACCCTTCAGGGCCAGAGGAGTGACAAGCAACCAGTCAGGCACCAATGCTGCCACTCATACACGTTTCATATTCCATGGCAATTTAAATGAGATGAGGGAAATCAGACAAGGTGTCCCTGGCAAAACCACAGTTAGGCAACTGCATTCTCCCTACCTGACATCACCTTGTACTCTCACAGAGTACATCCAGTATCCATCTTTATTCCTCTAAACCTCTTAGTTAATTTGTATAAAGTTCTTATTATACATCAATCCCCACTTACAAAATAAAAAACAAGTGCGACTGTTCTGTGCTGCTGCCGTGCAACAGTTATGATGGTGCCTAAAGATTAGCATCTTTCATACAAAAAGCTTGCAAAGATCCCAAGACCCAGCAGAACTTGAGCCCCTTGGGATCATGATTGCCAAAAGCCACAATAGCTACATAGATGCAGACACTGTGGTACTTCCATGCCCTGATGCAGACAACAGAAAAGCAGCACTTCCTGAACAAAGAAAGCATGCTCCAGTAGCAACAGTAAAATCCCAGGACACTGTCAATGCAGGAGGGATTTCAGTGCTTCACCCCTTTGCCTTGTTGCCACTCTTCTCCTACACCCTTGCTCTCCACATACTCAAGAACCTTCTCTGGAGAGACCAGGCTGGCATAGAGCACCATACTAGGCCAGGGCTGTTTACAGAGCTCTTCTGACGTGAGCTGCAGGAGGATGAAATGCCAATTAGGCCTCCATCCATTTTTTGCCACTGCCAACTCCTCAGCTCTTGGTTTTACTGATATCCTCTCCTTTGAGGTTTCAAGTTTGCAGCATCTGTCAAGCTTTAAGCATGCCCTCCCTGGACATGAAACCATTATGGGTTGAGCAACCCCACTGTGCCTGAGGATAGGCTGCCCATCAACAGCCATGCTTCAGGTTCATAAAGGCTCGGTTTCTATCTGCTCAGCCAAGCACATGAGACGAAAAGCCATTTTCACTTAAACACCCAAGATCTGCTCATGATGCTGTTGGAAGACTTGACAAAACTCCAGGGACAGATCTCAGGCTACATAAGCTGTCACAGTGTCTTTTCTCTGGAAGGTGATGAGCTTCCTTCTCCACATCACAACAGAACAAGACCAGGACAAAGTTGACTCTTAGAAAACAAATAAACAAACAGGTCTGTTTGTGTCCCTTCCACGCCAGCAGGACCAGCTCCACACTGTGTCATTTACTAGTCACGCTTCTGACCTCTATTTTATTTTTTATTCCTTTGCACAATAAAGAACTGCAGTCATCAATGTTATCTAAGCATCTAATTCATAACGCTTGGCTGAACCCTTCCAGGAATCAGAAAGCAAGGTGGTATGCAATCTGATACAGGGGCCAGAGCCAATTTTTAAAGAAGATGGGAGAAGGGTTCCCGTCAGCTTAAAAGGAACATGGATCAGCCTTGCAATGATTAAAAGGCAACAAATATTTTAAGACATTAAAAGAACCATTTCAGGCACGCTCAGATTTACTGAAAGCTGTAACTTGACCTCCCCCAGCTCCCCACTCCACAAATTCTCTTCTATCAAAAGACAACCTGTATGTCAAAGCAGAGCTGCCACCCCACAGCTACATACACTCCTTAGCCTGAATACCAGTTAAGGTTTTAACCAGAGATTTTTAAATAAGTCCAACTTAAGTCCAACTAAGATTGAACAAAGTGTTTTGTCAGTTTGGGTTTTTTCCTTGTTTTGTGGTTCTCTAAGCACAGAACACAGGCTTAAAGGAAAGATAGACCTCATTCAGCAGAAAGTGCTGCTTAAGTGAGCTAAACTCATATGCAGAAAAACATTGTAAAGTGAGGGATAAAAAGTACTTAATCTGCATGACCCTCTACATTCAGTGAGTACGCCACAAAATAGATTTATCCACCATTAAAGAAGCACTTCATCTCTCAGCTATCATAAAAAGAGCAGGATCTCAGGACCCTTCATGAAACTCTTTGCCACAGGGACCAAATAATTATTATACATAGGTAGTGATATAAATGTACATTATAAAAGTAATTCATGTTTCATTTTTTCAGCAAGATGATTTGGTCAAGGACTGATGAACAAAAGCCTGTCTCTATATTTTGCTATTAATTTTATGCAAAGCTATCAGTTAGGTGCTAGCTCAGAGGACAAGGACATTACTGATCATGTTGTCATTCTGGACAGGGGTCATCAAACAAACGCAGCATCATAAGCTATCACATTTTGGAAAGATCCTCACCGAAATGCCATGTATCCACTGGGATCTTGAAAACTAACAAGCTTCACAGAGAAATTTTTAAAACTTCGTGCTTTGGTGGGCACTACAGCAAAGGATTGGCACGCTTAGATCTTTACCTAACAGGCCTCAATTGCTTATTCAGTTAAATTGTTTTAAAATGAGGCATTTTAATTTGCAACCTTTTTTGGAAAGGAAGGAAGGCCAGCATTTCAAATAGTTGCTGCTGAAAAAAATATGTCACACTTCCCTTTTCAGACAGCAGTGGCCCCTCCCTTGGCAGACATTTCTCATAAACAGTCTCTCCAGGGATGACTTTCTGGACACCTCCCCCATTCCTCCTCCCAGGGGCAATCCCACCACAAAGTCATTGATTTAGTTTCACAGTTTTTAGTATCTCAATTTCAGAGTAGAATAAAGAGTATCTCCTTAATATTTCTCAGAAAATCCATGTATCTTTGGTGTTGCTACGCCATGACTTATGTTGGCAGTGATAGGGCTGACCTAGCCTTTGGGAAATACTGGCAGAAGTCAGGTGGCTCTGCTCCTTCACGAGACCCCTACTCCTCACATGCACACCAGTGGGCCTGTCTTTCAATGGGTAAAACTCCAGTCATGCAGTTAATTTCAGCTTTGATGAAAGAAGTTGTCATTCTGTCTGAAAGAACCCAAAAGATATCTAGTGACAACTTTAACAGAACTAGTGCCTGAAGAGCTCAAAGACGAGGTTGCTGGTCTCCCAGGTACCTGCAAACATGGATCTTCCAAAGAAATTAGATTTTTAAAGTTTTAAAAAAAAAAAAAAAAAAAAAAGAATATTGCTATTTTGTTTAAACTTGACAACATTTTTATATTCTAAAATGAATCAAGAGATTTTGCTGAAGTCTTCTCCAGTAACTTTCCTGTTCTGAGTTCAGATTATACCCTATATGATGTCCTAACGAAGGCATCAAAGGGATATAAATCCTCCTTGTTATGAAAAAGTAAGATAAAAGATTGCCTCTAGAAGACTCTCATAGGCAGGAACCTTGTCTAGATTTAGGTTTTTAAAATGATGAATACAATAAAGCTCTTATCTTGATTGGGATCTGCTGACACAACCATAAAACTAATTGGTGGTTTTACAGGAGCAGGTCCAATCCTGATTCCATTGAAGGCAATGGTATTTCAACCATAACAGAATCAAGTCAAAATTTCTCTTGCGTCACAATTGCCTCTATAATTGTGTTAAATTTGAAGAGCAAAGTTTAGCAGATTAAAGATGCACAACCTGGGCCAGACCTCAAAAGTATGCAGCTTCCACACTAGAACACAAGTTTTACCTCAGCAGCAGCCTATGGAATACAAATATGAAATCTTATCCTCAAATCAAAAGTAGCTGCAGATATCTGCCAGTATAAAAGGAGTGAAAAAGAAACAAAAGGTCTTTATAGAAGGGAAAAATATGGGTTTGCACTATAACAAGCTTTATTTCTTAAGCTTTTTGAATGCAACACAAATGAACCACATTACTGCACATCACCAAATCAGCCTAAGTACATTCAAACTGCAAAGCAAATCTCAACCAAGTAAAAATCCCTAATGAAGTCCCCACAGGGCAGACTTTTTCTACTCTGTCTTTGAAAATGATGAATGGCAAAGTGGGAGAGAGTGCCACATTCACATCCCACTGGCTCCTGAATCAGAAACAGAGCACATCAGATCTTTATGTGATGCAGTGAATAATCCCCAAGCACATCTCAGTGTGTCACTGCTGCTGATGCTTTTAGCATGTCACTTCAACACAGGATTCTCAGATCAACCACAGACACTGAACCTTTTCACACCTCTGTATCACTACACAGGCAGCTCCAGAAACACTCAGGGCTGCAGTATGGGGAGCTACACAACTGCAAAGAAAAGAATCTGAAGATGTCCCACTCTTGCTTGCTGGGTATGATCTGGGTTGGCAATGCAGTTGTGCCACCTTAACAACTCCCTGCTGTTGAAAGCATGATGCTCAACCCTTCAACCATCCCACACTGCGCCTGATTCTCCCACTGAGCCCTAGTGCTTGTCCAAACAGGCAGCAAGCCAGATCGGGAAGCTGAACATCTTTCTGTGGCTTTATATCCCTAAACTGATCTCCTGACAGGTCAGATGAGTGTCAGTGTTGGAGCATGGAAGAAAGCCGAAGCATGCAGCAGGGAATCAGAACTGCCCTTTCTAGAAGGGGTTTCCTGCAAAGTCACATTGGCTGCCTCCTCAAGCAGCACCTCTAGTCTCCTGTTTTCATAAGAACACAAAATTTCAGACACCCTTAGTTAGGGGAAAGCACATCATTAAACTAAGATTTGAGCAGGATCTTAATTTATCAAAGCTTAGCTTTATACATATATATATATATATAAACACACATACACACACATACACACACACATAATTTATATAGAAGTTACTCATACTTTCCTGTCCCAGGCATGTACTGAGAATCCAAGATCAACAAAGAATTGCAGACTAAGGTGAGGAGATCACTGAGGGTTTTCTCCCACAAAAAATTATCTTCAGACCTAGTTAACATTTGGAATCAAGTCCTCTGAGGAGTCTTGAGGAAAAGTGTGATATGTATCTCACAGAGCGCTACTAGTAAGCGTCCCTCTTTGGTGACACTGTTATAGTCTGTGAAATTCTGATTTTAAAAAGATGGAAGCAATAGTTTAAAAACAACCGCAATAATTGCAGTTTCTCACAAAACTTTCTCCCACATTACCTGTGTGAAGAGAACCGACTTATCAATTTTTCCTACACCAGTATCCACATCTCAAAAGACCTTTTTTTCCAACCAAGTCCTTCATACCTTGCTGAGTGGGTTGCAGTTTCTGCCTCTTTCCCCATGCAGCTACTTGTGGGGAGCACCATTTAACAGTTTTCAGCAAAACTGCCCATCCAAATTCTAAGAGGAATCTGCAAGGGTGAAGTAGATGAGATAACTCAAGTATATGGACTTTTCTCAGACCTATACCCTCCACAAGGGAAATGTCCACAGTCATAAAGCTGTTTCCTACTGTACAGTGCAGAGAAAGCATTTATGTCTCATCTCTACCTCCCTGCAAAAATCTCTCTGGCCAGCTCAAAATCCCATTTCCTCACAGCCTGAATCTTCCTCATTATGCAGCCTAAGTTTTCTTGTGACCCATTCACACCAATTCATTCTTGTACTCTATTTCAAGGACTTTTTTTCCTCCCTGGTGTTACACCTCAAAGTATTTACAGAGAGCAAGAGCATACCCTCTCAGTTTTCATTCTGCAGACTAAGTCCAAGATCTTTGGAGTCTATCATTTGATAGTCTTTTCATCCCTCTGATCAATCCAGTATTCCCTTTTCTGCACCAGTTTTGTTTTCAATTTATCTTCTTTAGCAGTGACAAACTGCATTTTGGATTTAGACTGGATCCTCCTAGCGTTGTATGGAGTGGCACTGATAGAGCTCTGCCTGAGCCTCACATGTAAATATTTTAGGCACTTTAGGTTACCAAGGCCCTTCTGTGGGATTGCCTCCTGTGCTGAAAATACTTCCCAGCTTTGCAAAAATATTCAATAACACACCACTACCTTTTTATGATGAGATGTTTAATGTCCCTAATAAAACCAGGAAATAAAATCAGTCCAGGGAAAAATCCATAAAAACTCCACTAATAGCTTCACTCCTGTCTAATACCTTTCAGCACCTCCCATTGTTGTCTTCTCCTCAGAGTTTTCACCATCTATCAGACAAGTCGTCTACTAAAATTCATTTTACCCACTGCAAAAAGCACTCTCTTCTGTGGGTCATCCCTTACCCAGCCCTGCAGATTAGCACAATTCGCCATTTCTAGAAAAAGATATTCCTACCAAAAATAAAATACTGCCCTTGCCTGAAACTGTTTATCCTGCCTCAGTAAAATCATGCATGTACTTCCAGGTCCTCCGCTACTCTTTCATTTAAAAAGGATGTTCATAACATCCCAAGCACATCCCAAGCCAGAGTGCTAGCCCTCCAGCCAAACACAAACCACACAGCCCGAGGTACACACACACTTGAGGCTGGAAAACACCTGCATTGCCTCAGAGGGAAGAAAATACTCCCTCACCCAGGGCTTGCTCCCACCTTTGTGCAGCACCTTCCAGTGACCAGGGAGGGAACCACTGTGGCTGAAGCCCTTTTGCTTGGCCAGATTTGTTTTCCAGTTTCCTGCTTCAATTCCCCAGGCAGAAGAAACACTTGTGCCAGCAAAAGGGAGTGGATGGATGACTGGAGGGAAAATAGCCACTTCTTTCAGCAGCAGTATTGGCTGCCCCTGCTCCCTTTGCTCATCCCAAAGCAGGGAGCAGACCAGAACCCGTTACCATCCAAAGGAGTTTATCAGAAACAGGGTTAACCCAGTTAGCATCCACATTCAGACTGTATTGCATTTATACTCCTGCCTCAATACACCATGTTGGTAAAGACTTCTGCTCCCTTCCCAGGTATATAGCTAAAAAACTTTTCACCTTATAAAAGTTTTAGTACATATTTCAGGGCCCAAATCAGCTGTATTGCAGCAATTTCCATTTTATCTCCATGGTTCTACATCTCTAAGACACAATATTTTCTGCAACCTGCCCTTCTCCATTCTCTGCAGACCCTCTGCCAAGTGCTCACAATCTTCAAATCCTTACACGCAGTTTCATCCTTGCTGGGATACCATTTCCACAGGATTTCTGCATGTCTGACAAAGTTTCAAGTTTCCCTTACATTCAGAGCCATAATCACCTTTTTGAACTGGGCCTCTTCAGAGTTTGCCCATCAAATTAACTACAGGCCTGCTTCTTGCAGTCTCTTCTTAAAGCAGATTTACCCAGGGAGACACGAGTCGCTGTCGTCAGTAAAAGACACCATCGGGATTTTGATCATGGGAGTGCCAGGTTTTCCTGAGCAAAGCTGCTCGTGCAGAAAGCCTGACCACTCCTTGCAAGTCAGCTGCCATAGGAACCGCCCTCTGTCTCTCCCTTTATACCATTTACCAGAAGGCACTTTATTATTGTAAATAATAATAATAACACTAGCAGAAGGGCATTAAACCAGGGTGTAATGCCGCAGCCATCATCCCTCCTGGGATTTGACCGCTCTCAGCCTAGAAGTCTCTGCCTTCACTCAAGGAAATTGCTTTTAATTCTCCTTCCAAAAATTGTGCACTGAAACTGTCCTGTTTCCAGGCTCACCTCAACTGTGGTACCTGGAAACTGAGAACAGATAATCCAGATTATTTTTTAAAAAAAAATCAATCTGAAACATATGGAATCATTTTATATCAGAGGTATTTAAAAGGAAAGTGTGATAGTACTGGAGGGTAATTTATTTATTTATCCATTCTTAGATACCTGTAGTAATTAAATACTTGGCCCAAATGCTGTTAACCACCAACATGCACTTTCAACCTGCTCTTTTCTTCATGTTATTTCCGTGCACCTTGACCTACCATTTGAAGGGCTGAACAGTTCCCTTCCTTTATTTGCACAGGAACATAGAAGATATTTTTAGAATGTAGCCGAATAAATCCTTGCCTACACCAAGCAATTTTCAGTAAACTATGACAAATTGTCCCGGTTTTGTCAGAAAAACTTCTGTTCACCAGTCTTTGTAGCTTCATAGCACTTCCAGGACCATGGGGACCCAAACAAAAGCACAAAACACTGCAGGTGCAGCCCTGCTGGGACAATAAAGAGGCATATTGTCACCTCCCTGCACACTTACTGGGAAAACATGTTTCTTCAAGGACAGTACTCTCTCTCTCTCTCTCTCCCCTCCTCCTCCACCCTCTCCCTAGTGTTTTAGAAGCAAAAAGCAAGTTTGGTCTCCCAGATCAAGCTTTCAGTTCAGTTTTTGAAGGACTGCCATTTATGACCCTGCTAAAAGCGTTCCTACATCTCACCTTGCAGCACACACCCTGTAAGTCTGCAACCCAGAGGTGTGGGGCTTCCCTCCCTGGCTCCTGATCTGGGCTCTTCAGCTCTGTCCCAGCCACTCTGAGAGGAAATTAAGCTTCCCTCTTTGTGCTCCCCTGAGCTCTCCTTCCAAGCACTCTTCTCCCCTTCCTCAACAACTCCACCATCTCCACTCCTGCCTTCCTCTCCCCACCTGCACAGCTTTCCTGGTAGCTGCTCCAGATCTTCCAACTACCAGTATTCCTCCTGAGAACCCAACCTGAGCTGTCTTTTGCCACCTGCCAAGAGCACAAGGAGCAGTGGAGGCACCAGCATTTCACAGAATGGTTTGGTTTTGAAATTTCATTTAGTCCAAGCCCCCTGCAATGCACATCTTCAACTACATGCAGTTGCTCAGAGCCTGGTCCAACCTGACTTTGAATATTTTTAGCAATGGGGCATCTACAGCATCTCTTGGCAACCTGTTCCTGTGCCTCACCACACCCACCACTAATTATTTTTTTTTAATTTATATCCAGTCTGAAAAGAGAGATGGGGCAGGCGCATGCCTGTGGGATATCAGTCAGACACAGCTCTCCACTGCAGAAAAAAACCTGGGACAACCAGGGCAGCTGAGGCAAGGGTGTCCCATGTTCCTGCCTGGTCTGTGCTAGAGGTAGCACGGAAGTCCCTCAGAGGACACCCTGCAGTGGGAATGATGGGCACCCCATAGGGGACAAACCACGGCCTGTGTCATGACTGGGAGCTGTTAATATTCCCAAGGGCAGCATGACAATGGGGACAGCCTCCAAAGCATGAAGGTTGTGGGACTGATCAGAAAGACCTCCCTCCCTCCATGGCACAGTCCTGAGGAGCACAGCTAAGACACGTTTGCTAATGTTCTTGCCAGACGTGTTGGCAAGAGCTGTTTGGCACTTGGGAAGGAAAAGGTCTTCATGTCTTGTCTTAACACCCTTTGGGTCCTATCTGTATTTTGCATTTTTCCTCCTTTCCAGTGACAAGCACAGTAGCTGCTGTGAAACATGATGAGTCATAGCTGCAGGCTGCCAGGGAAAGGCAAGGGAAAGGGAAAGCAGGGACAGATGAAATAGGAGGGAAAGCTGCTGTCACTAACCAGTCTCCAAGTCATTGTTAGGTAGCTACCACTGGTTTCTCTGCAGCACTGTGTGCATGTATTTTCAGCTTTCCCTGGCTAAATCCACGGCATGAGGAGGAATTTGAGGACAGCCACATTATGTTACACATCGGCCTGAAAGCTGTATGAGAGGCACTGTGCTCTTCTGACCAGAAAATGCAGCAGGAGCTGCCCCCTGTGAGAGTGGGGAGGTGGGAAGTTTGTCAGGCAGCTAATCTATGAGGAAAGCAGAACTTTGAGAAGGCCAAGAGGAACATGTCTGGATCAAGATATGCTGAAACTGCCTTTACTGTTGTCTTTCATGAAAACTGGCAGCAATCATCCACCCTGGCTGCTCTGCTTTGCCATATGTTCCACCTCCAGTGGCACCACAATTATGCTGGGAAAAATCTTCCTGTGTCAAATGTTTCAAACACAAATATAGAAGGATAGAAGCCTTTTAGGTCACTGATTTGGTTCATGCCTAATGTATTTTTCATGCAGTAATTAGAATATAAATATGATAGTGTCAGACACAGGGCATCTATTCAATAGTGTCAAGTACTGAATGCCTCCCAAGCTGTGAATCTAAGTACCTACTTAGATCTACTTGCTGGTACAAAGCAACACCAAGTATTTCTTAGGCTGCTACTCAGTTGTGTGTGGGTTTCCCATTCTAGGAACCACAGTCAGTGTCATAAGTGTACCTGCACCATGACAAAGCTGATGCTATTCACAGTCCTTAGGGAAGGAACCAAGACAGAGGGATCCATCTCACAGCAGAGCAGCATAAGGACAACTTACAGGTACTACAGAAAAGTTCAGCTAAAGAGATTTCTCTGCTTAATGCACGTGAAAAACTGATTTAAGGTTTTCACAGTCTACCACATATCAGTCTCAAAACTAATTTCATTTAACCTGATCATCTACTTTGCCACAGAGATAATTCTGTGTTAGATTGTGCCTTGCTTCTGGTTCAAGCTGCAACATTTGTTCCCATCAGAGAACTTCATTCCCAATTAATTGCATTTTTTGATCAAAACCAAAAGCAAAACACTGTCACTTAAAAATGCCCAGCCAATTCTACAAAAAAATCTGCACTGAGGCCTGCTTATCTCAGTGTTTCTAAGAGAGCTGACAGTTGCTGAAATATAGGCACTAGGATTGCTAGTGTTGACAAGGCTTTAAAGCAGCATCACACTGAGTAGCCATTAGAGGTTATATTTCATTGGAAGTAATGTAATTCAATTACCATCACTCTTTAGTATGTCTCATCTGTGGAGGCTGACAATAAGCCATATCATCCATCAGATTTTAACCTGAACTTTGCGTTCTAGCCTCAGAGATTGCCAGTTCTCCATTATGAATGGGTTCATATTTTTAGTGTCATTTCTTAGGAAAAAGAGGTTATCCAATTATACTGTACATCCATTTGCCTGCTTGTCTCTCCTTCCTTAGCTTGTCAACCAGTTTCAATCAGGAGGCAAAGGTCTTCAAGAAAATTAACTTCCTATCAGTTTTGCAACTGATCAGAGACAGGGTAAAGAAGAGAAATCATTTGCATGTTCCACTAGGGAGTGGTGAGCTATGTAATCCCTGCAAACTGACAGTCTGGTGAGCATGGACAGCTAATACTGTCTCTTTCTTCATACAAGAGACACAAAAGGCTGAGGAATTTGTGCTACTGCAGGAAGAGAGTGTCAGAGAGACCCATGTCTTCTACTGTGAGACACAACTCCTTAGGAAAGCAGGTTCCTTTAGAACTGCCATTCATGGTACAACTATTTTATAAATGCAGTGAGCTTACTAATTTACAAAGAATTTCTTGCGCATATTTCTTCAGCAAAGAATGTCTTGCGTAATTCATTCTGACAGTCAAACGTATTGAAAATACAAAACTTAAATTGCAGAGGAAAGTGACGTAACATTTGCTTTCCCAAGTCTATGCATTTAAGCTCTATCAATGACCACATTTCCTGTCTCAGAATATCTGAAATGCAGAGTAACTGATTCACTGTGTTTATATGTTTAAACGATTGCTCTTACTGATGATTATCAACATTACTGATTCATATTACTGTTGTTGTTCCGCCTTTTTGCTGCCTAACTGAACCTGACTTACTCATGGACTTTGCTAGTTCTTTATCACATTCATCAGCTGCACAAGGATTGTGACTTATGTCAACTTACTCCTCACAGGCAACTGGTTTACATCTGTCACTGCATCCATTCCTTTTCTCACTCCCTCTCCATCCTTCCAAGCTTTACCTGCTCCATATTGACATTTATGCTAAATCCATTCTCTTTGGCCTTTCCCACTCACTGGCTCTCACCATCTCTGCATCTCCCCTTCTCCCATGTCCACTCATCCTCCATCCTCTTGCCCCTCATTTTACCACCTCTTTTTCTGCCTCCCACATACACTGTACTGTCATTATCTGTATCTTCCAGCTTCCTCACCTAGCCTGCTCTTTGCTCAGAAGATAATCCACTTCATCTCTCTCACACAAGATTTTACCAGAAAGAGATCCTGGACACCCTTATGGAAACACTTCTGCTGGACTTCCCTGGTTTCACTTGCTCACACTCCTACACAGATAATATGCATGGAAGGTGGACTTCCCTCTTACCCCTTCTGTTTTCACCTGTCCACTCACCACCATCTTCTCATGTTTTCCCCTACTCTCACTGCCATCTTTTCCCTGTTACTACTACTCCCCTGTGACACAGGCATCATCTTCAGCTACATTCAAAGCCCTTCTCTATCACTTCAGTTTGGTTTTGCGTATTTCTCTGCAACATTTACACTATCAATGGACTGTTGTAACCTTCTCCTTTGCCTCTAATGAACCCCTGTGAATGCACAGCTTCACTTTGATTCAGATATTTGCTTACCTTTCAATTCCACTACCCTCTTCCTCAAATACAACTGTTTCTCTAGTCCTTGTAAGCTTTGGAGGTTGATATTTTACTGCTAGAAGAGGTTGCCTTCTACTCTCTGGGGAGTTATCTTCCAAACCTGCCCACGATTTACCCAGGGTATGAAGCCCATTGTACATCAGATGCCTCAAATACTGCCAGGTAAGAGCCACATCATACAGACACACACACACTCTCTCTCTGGAAGACAGCCCATGCTGCCAAGAACAGTCACCCATCAGCTGCAGGTAGGCTGGCAAACTCCCACGTCTGAAATACCAAATTTTACTCCTCCCTCACACCCGTTACTCACTCCTGCTGCCATCCCTCAGGGAGCATCAGCGAAACTTTCAGGACAAGACCACCAAGCCTCTTGCCCTCATTCTTATACTTTTTATAACTTCTGTCACACTCCTGTTTCTCATTCTCTCAACCACATATGCCACCCTTTCCCTCCCCCTCCACTTTATTTTGTCAATTCCTAGAAAACTCTCTGCCTACACACAAAAGGAATCCACTTTGTCTTGATTTAGGTTTCTACTGACAGGAGACATTTACAAATGTTATAGCACGTCCTTTAGTCTTCAGTGACCAGCTCTGGCCATCAGTATATATTGTTTGTATCTAAATTGCCATTCATCTGCATTATTACTCATTCCTGATTTTGTCACCTTTTCCCTCTCCCACATTCATTATGTCACCCACAGGGTCTTGTTTTGAACTAGATTGCAAGATATTCAGAGCAGAAAGAGTGCTCATACAGCACACACACATGGTGCAACGGGAGCTTATAGGTGCTAGCAAGCGTTTCCCCCACAGAATGTAAGGATCATAACTGCCCAAGGCTAGCAGGAACTCACCGAGCCATACAGTTCCCCTTTCTCATTCATTCCAAGGTAAAGTCCACTGTCGACTCCTCGGATGCTGACCAAGCCCACTGCTATACTGATAAATTCCAGTATACCTATGAAATGAAGGAAAAAACAAACAATGTACACATTGTTTCCATTGAAAGGGGTTTTTTTCCCCAGATATGACTTATCCCTGAGTGTCACGCAGCTATTTTCAAGGGTTTTTTCCCATTTTCTGAGTTGTATGAAAGAATATGAGGACAAAATTAATATACAATACTTCAAGTAGTTTGGGTCTTTGTTAGAATGGTGGATTGCAGACAGCATTAATGGATCAAATTAAAAGATTGCTCTCAATCTTTCTTGTCATTCCTAAACACATATCTTAAGCTCAGTTATACTGATTTGCACAACAGATAATACATTCAAAGAAAAAAAAAAAGGTTTTGGATCGCCAAAATTGGCAGAAAAGAGGAACCTATGAAACTTGTCTTGCAAAATAAATTCTGAAAAATTACATTTTAATCAGAATTGTGAAATAAAGCAATGTTGCACATGGAACCAAAAGATCTCCTTTCAGACATCAATGAATCAGGAATACAGGGAAAGATTTACTCACAGTATGATCTTCCAGAGGCTTGAGAAATGAAAATCCTTAGTACAGTCCAGTGTCATGCATTTCTGTTTAGATAGTAACCATTCTCTCTGATGTGTTATTATTTACTCATCTAAAATTCAGACATTAAAACATCCTACACCTAAGTGCGATAGTGTGTACATTATTAAGTTTTCCCATGCACATAACAGCAAGCTTACACATACATTTGTTCACTTTGAAATAAGAATACTTTGCAGAGAAGCACTGCTTCTGCAAATCTCCAAGGTTCAGCATCCATGTGCACAGTACAAGTATCTGTATCCAATATTGGCTAATCTGGTTCTGAGAGTTCGGGAATTTTCTGGCAGGCTTCCCTGCAAATTGCTTACCTCTTCAATGAGGATGCTGCTGGCCAAACCTGGAATAAGCCTAGGAATCTTGTGTTAAAAATGGAAATTTCTTTCTATTTGGGAATGCTCTTCTAAGACTGTAATGATCTCACGGAAAGTTATCCAGCAACATTCAGAAGCATGCTGCTGTGTTACACTACTTTCTGAATCACAAAATAAAGTGTGTTCTGCACAGAGTAGCATTTTCAGTATATTATGTGATTTTTCATGTCTAAAAACACTGCATAACTATTTTTTAAAGCTTATTGGAAATTATACGTACATGAAATAATGAAATAACCATGTAGTGTGTGTTGAGCCTCATGTGGCCAATAAAAAAGCACTTTTGTGGCTTTTTTTAACAATTAATTTGGCATCTCCCACTAAATAGTTGTGCACTAATCAATGGCAGGCATCAATCACATAGATCTACCATAGCACAAGCTGAAGCCAATAGGGAAAATTTATAGCCAAGCTAATGTAAAGACAAAAAGTATTCCCTGTAAGGGAGTATTGATCATTACCTTATATATTATTCAGCACTACAAACACCACAGTATTATTGTTTTGATAACCCTTTTTTAATGCCTGGGCATTTTAAATTATTCTCTACATAGGAACAAATAAAAAATACTTAAATTATGTAATTATTTAAGTAATATAAACTGGCGGCACAATATTTATCTGGTATATGTAGTATCTCAGATACAATTGATCCATTGAAACAATTTTAAGATTCCCATTATATCTGGACATGCAATACTTTCAGATTTCTTAGTAAGGTTTTTTCTCTAAAGCTTTTACGAAAATATCATATTACTTGATACATGTTATGAAGAAATTTTAACTGGGGGTAAATCTTATGTTAAGGGTGTATTAGACACTACTATAGCTAAGTTAGCAAGTCTGGAATTTTTCATATCAGTCCAAATGCAGTCTTTAATTGCTGTCATCATTTCAAATATTTGGATGCATGCTGCTTAGTGCACCAAAAGAACAAAAAAGGCACTGTCACATCCTATCGTAAGTGCAGAAAATTAATTTAAGGTACTTGGCAAAGAGCATCCACATATCTGAGATCAGAATAGAGACGTCTTCATTTGAAATACTCAAAAGCCTACTCACAGCAAGTTTTATGTGCCATATTAAGTCCTTCAAGAGATTATCTTGGAACAAGCACACAGTCTTGCAGAAGCCTTGTCAGTTTAAGGATTGCATTTATCTCACAGTTCTGTGCATATTTTCTCTGTGTACTTTCTATAATATACAGATAGTACCTAGGACCTGAACTAGATATTAAAATAGCCAATCCTCTTCAAAATGAGGCTGTATCAAATGAAAATCAGGACAACTCTAAACTTTGAAAGCTAGGGCCCTATTTATAGCTAAAAATGTGGAAGGGAAGTAGAGAGGAAATAACTCAGTACATGTGGTGCTGAATCTCTTTTCACTGAGCATTTTCTTTAATGAAACCACTTCAATGCAAAGACCCATTCCTTCGCAAGGATAAGACGAAAGTTTCAGGGAAGCTATTTATGCCCTACATGTCCACATCAGCCCTTCACAGACCTTCTTCTACATGATTCAACCCAGACCATGTTGAATGGTGCAGGACACCAGCCTGGCATAAATGCTGGTCCGGCTCTCCTGACACGCTCACAGGTGAGAGGAGGTGTGCTGTTCATAAAAGTGAAAATTCAATTTTCATCTATCTTAGCTGTGGTGAAGAGCAGGCCGACAGAAGCATTTTCCCTGGCTTTTAGGCAATGAACATCTCTGCAACTGCAATTTCATGTTGTTGCTGCTTTGCCCTTTCCCCATTTTTGCTTCTGGCTATACGTTGGCTTTCTCCGCATCAATGGACTGGAGCAGTTTAGCTTTCTCTTAGCAGTGCAACAGACCATCTATGACAAGGAAGACGGTGAACAAGTATCTCTGCCAGCCACCTCTTTGTACGGCTTCCAGGGGAAGGGGAGCGCAGGGGGAGCGGTGGGGGACCCTGCGGAATGTCCTCTGCCCGGGCTGCCGCGGAGAGCACAAGGGCGAGGGAATCGGAGCCCAAGAAGACGCCGGGAGGTCAACCCAGTGATGGGGCGAGGGAAGGGGCTTCCCGGGCGCCCCCCTCCCACGGCGCCTCCCTTTCGGTCTCCCGCCCGCCGGCCGAGGCAGCGGCGCGGGGCTGCCGGAGCCACGCGGGGCTGAGCGCTCCGCGGGATGCGTCCCGCCTGTCGCAGCTGTCACCACCCCGCCCGCTCCCCCACATGATGCCAATTAAAAGACGGGAGCGCAGACAGACACGGCACCCCCAGGCAGCAGGGCCCTGCTTCAGTTTCAGGCTTTCACAGCGCCCTTGCCCGCCCCCCTCATCCCCTCCCCTCTGCAACGCTCAATAGCGGAGGAGACTGTCGGGCCTGCTCGGCGCCTTTCCCTCCCCCTAAAACCTGGCCCACGATTCCCAGTCCCGGGGGCCAGAGCCTTCCTCGCATGCATCACCTTCCCCCCGCCCCGCCCCGGTCTGCTGGCTCTCCCCAGAGACAGCACGGGGCGGGGGGCAGGCCCGCCCACCCGCATCCAGCAGCAGAGGGGCGGGCAGCCGCAGGGACCCCCGTCCGGAGCCGCCCCCGCGCCCTCCCGGCGCTGAGCCCGCCCCGCCAGCCCAGCGCCGGAGCAGGCAGGGCGGGAGGGCGGGCGGCTGCGCGGCTCCCGCAGATGATGAACGCAGCGGTTCCTTGTAGCAGCAGGTCCCGGGGAGCGGAGGTCACCTGCTGACAAGCTTTTTTTTTTTTTTCCTTTTCCTGCATGCTCCTATTTTTTTAATGCTGTGCATGCAGTACTTGTGCTGACGCACAGAGGCACGCCTCTCCGCTGTTACAGAGTTCCTGAATTTACAATGACTCTACTGTCTAGCCAATGCCCTACACTAAAGGAGAGTGCATCAAAAAAAATTTCTTTTGTGACCCGGGAGAGATAAGGCTTTGATCACCTGAGATCACATTACGGGGGGGACCCAGCTGGGTTCTCCCGGGGAGCTTTTCTTTTAGAGATGGACATCTTGCTGCAGGAATTGCGAAATGCCAGGGCTCCCAGAACCGGGCGAGTATAGACACACAATATGGCTCGGTTTATTGTACGCAATAGGCACACATCCAACATAGCATCACAAAAGAATTACTCTTATCTGATGTCTCTCCAGAGGTGTGTGCGGGGAGGGGGATTCCCACAGGGCAGAGCCCAGAGAGGAGTTTACGCCCCCGGGGTTTTCTCTTTGTCCTCCTTATTCCTGGAGAAAAACTTCCTTCTGACGCGTACCCCCGCATTCACACACGCGCACGCAGGTTTACCGCACACGCTCGCAGGAAACCATGTGAGCCTGCTCTCCGCAGGGTAGCTCCCGAGTTGGGATGCAGACCTCCCCAGGATCGTCAGAAGACTCTACAATCACCAAAACTCGAACAGCATCAGCTATTCTGTGACCTTCCGGCCAACACAACAGCAATGTCACGGCACCGATACAAAAGTACCGAGATCCCCTTCCCTCCCTCAAAGAAGCCGGGAGCCCCGAGGCATCCCACGGGTTTGCCGTGCCCGGTCTTCCCAAACCCGGAGCGAGCAGGGGCATCACCGGCGCGCTGCATGGGGAGAAGTGTTATCAGTGTTATCACCGAGGCGCGTCCTGGTGGGGCGGGGGGAAAGAGGGAGATCAAACCGACAAGGAAAAAAAAAAAATCAATCTATTTAAAGCTAAGGCGCTGCAAAGGGTGGAAGAACTGCCCCTCGGAATTGTCAGCTTCCTACAACTGCGGCTGGAAAGCCATTTTTAAAAATAGACGCCACGAATAATGTGGTCACCGCCGCCTTGCGAAGGGAACAGCTGGCAGCCCTCCTCCGGGGGCGGCGGGGCCCCGTGGGCCGCCGGCCCCCCGCCGCCCCGGCTGCCGGTGCGCGCAGCGCCCTACACCTGCTGCGGCCGCGCTCCGCGCCTCCCCCGCCGCCCCGCGCCCGCTCCGCAGCGGGCACGGGCAACGCGCGGCGGAGACTCGGCAGCTACGCACGGCGTCTGCCCGTGCCAAGGAAAACGCCTAGCTGCAACACACCCCACGCCCCCGCCCCATTCCCCTCACTACGCGTCTGCCTTAAACACTTTCCGCACTTTTTCTCGCCAGCAAGCGTGGATGTTGCGCCCCCGGGAGAACAGCGACGCTGCCCCCACCCCGCAGCCAGCCCCGTAGACCCCGGGCGGGCGGCGTGGGAGGGAGGAAGAGCCTGTAAGCAGCGTGAGAGTGTCAGGGAGCAGCGGATGGAGGGGGATGGAGGATGAACCTGCGGCCACGCGAGAGCCTCAGTCCTCTCCTCCCCCGTCCCTCCCTCCCCGCTTCCCTTATGAGCCCTTTGGAGATCATCTCCTACAACACCAGCATTATCTATATAGCTTCACAAAGCAATAAAAAACAGCTTAGATATCGTTCAACATCTGGCATTAAAATACAAAGAGAGAAAAAAATCAACACAGGACTTGGTTTTTACGACCGAATTTAAGTGCTGTCAGGTTGGTTCACTCACAAGTTAACTCCTTCCAACAGCTGGGAGCGTGGCGAGCTAACCTGGCATATTTTCCGCACCCCTCCTTAAAAAAAAAAAAAAAAAAAAAAAAAAAAAAAAGAAAAAAAACCAAAGAAAAAGCTCAGCCAGGCTGTTTTAGTCACTTTCATACATTCAATCTGCCGGGCCCTTAACAGACTCCCTGGCAGCCGGGAAGCTCCAGGCCCACTGGACTCGCATGTGCATGTGCATGTGTGCGTGTGTGCATCCACAGGCTCTCCGGAGCGGCCGGGGCCAGCAGCCCCTCCAGCCCTCGCTGCTGAGTCACAAATAGCGTCCCCTGGAAAGGAAACCCACGGCATTCTCTTTTCAAATTCGCTGCCAGCCTGACACGCCACACAGCTCGAGAAAGGCAGGTTTTGGCGCAGGATTCCCGGCTGGTTCCGGACCCCACCTGCGCTCCCTCTTTCCCGGGGCGCCTGTCACCGGCGCTGCCGCACGGCTGCGGGCTCGGGCGGGCGCAGAGCCCAGCTGCGGGTCGGCGTGCGCCGCTGGTAAATCCTCGCCGAGCAGCGAACCAGGCAGGGTGTGCAATTCGGGCAGTTACTAGGGCAGGTAATCGGCAGAGAAAACGAAAGAAAAGCCCTCGTCAATTTGCGTATAGGACGAGAGCCACTCCCTCCAGGAAACTCGGTGAATTTTAAATTGTGGTGGTTAATGATTAAAAACCCTTTAAACTCGCGAAATCAAATCATTCAGCAGAAACGTCCCGAGCAAAAATTCCACCACCACCTCCCAATACGCGTCTGCTCTTAAGCAGAACTTGGGGCTACACAAACACCGCTACCGAACACCCGGCGACTTCGGCGAGGGCTCCCGCTCCGCCGCGGTGGTGCCGCTCGTGTACATCTGCACCCCCGGACACATTCATTCTTCCCCTCGGCGGATCAGCCATCAACACAAACCCCCCTTCCCGCCCGCCTCGCACCCCCCACCGGCCCCCCGCCCGCAGTTCTGCCCCATTATTTCATCACATGACCACTAAAGGGTTAAGGATAATACCTACCAAATCTGCTGTGGTCTTGCCTGGTTCCCTGGATAGTACCATTGGGGAAGATTTCTAAATGAAATCCAGTCCTGCAGTATAGCTGCCTCCGCCTGAGGATCCCCTTTAAATGGTCCAAGTCCGTGACCGCAGGCCCCCTGGGTAGCCCACCTGCCTCAGACTGACCCAGGTGGTCACTTAACAAAACCGGACTATCCACCGGCAAAACGGGCACATTCCCAAAGGGTACTGCATCCTGCACACCGAAATAGTTCCCAACTTCACCTAAGGGAGCCATCAGAAGATTCTGCTTTTAGAGAACGAGAATAAACAATAATGATGGTGCCAAACCCAGGAGATATAAGATTAGGTATATTCCACTCCTCTCCCCTCCCTAGCGCAGTTACAGAGAAAATGTTCTTTCTTCAATCCATTAAATGCATAAATAAAAGTAATATTCTGTTTTGACTGGTACAGGTTCAAGGTCAAACCAGTTAGTCTAAGAAACCACCACTTTATACTCACACACTGACATATTTATAAACATATAGATGTGTATATCTATATAAATGCATATATCCCCAGCTCTTAGCAAGCAATACGGTCTTCAGCCCATCCAACTGTAATAAAGAAAAAAATCCGTAGTTTCTCCATTTGGTTTAAGATAAGAATGACCATAGCAACTTAAATACCTAGGCGTTATAGGGATTTTTTTTTTTTTTAGATGCACAGGCTACGTCAGGATTTATGGATTCTGACTCCAGAAAGGCATGCGCTGTTTTTACTCTATAACAGACTGCATACATCAGCATGAATCCTGCAAAGGGGGAGGGGGGAAATCTCACGTTGTTGGCTGAGATAAATCCAAAAAAAAAAAAAAAAGGAAAAAAGAAAAAGGAAAAAAAAAAAAAACTTTTGACGTCCAAATCTATTATCCAGAATTCTCAGGAGGCTCAGCAGATGTCCACTGGTTTAGGATTATTGACGATCCACAAGCAAAGCAGCAACATACAAGTGCTTGTGTCTTTCTTGGCTGGCTCGAAACAGGTGTTGCTTCTGCAGGGCTCCCTGTGAAATGTTGTACTCCAGCACTGAGCTGCAGCTCTTGACTGTGGATCTCCATCCAGCACGCAGAGTGGCGCAGGAAGAGGCATTGGGCTGGGTTTAAGGTAGTCCTGATTGCTGCTGGAAGGATTCTCCGAGGTCCTAGCGCTCAGCCCTACCTGCTGCAATACCGAGCCGCTTCCAGCGCTCGGCACGGCGCGGAGCGGCTCTTGCCGCTCTGCGGCAGCGCGGCGCTCGCCGGCAAATAAATAAATAAGTGGGCGAAACTTTGGGGGAGGAATAAAGCTACGCGATGCTAAATATACCGCGCCCGCCCGCTGCGGGAAGCGGGCTCCTCGGGAGATGCCCGCATAGCCCGAGTCCCCCCTGACATTGGCGGGGGGAGCGGGGCGGGCAGAGCCCTGCCCGCCCAGCCCAAGCTCGGCCCGGGGCCCGGCCCCGCCGCAGGGGAGGCGGAGGCGAGCCCGCCCCGCACCGCTCCGCAGCCCGGCCCCGGCCCGCTCTGCCGCAGGTAACCGGGCTGCCGCTGTCCCAAGCGGGCTTCAAACTCAGCTCTGCCGAGCGCGGGAAGTTCGGGAGCTGGGGCGGGTGATGGGGGTCGTTACTGCCCACGCCGCAGTTTTTGCCTTCTCCACTCTGGTCCCCCGCCCCGGCAGCCCGCAGCCCGCCCGCTATGCCCCTCCTGCGCTGCCGCGGGGCAGTGTCGGGGATGCCGCTGCCGGTGCGGGGAGCGCCGGGGCCCTGCCGCCGCCCGGGACACCTCGCGGGCCGACCGTGGCTCCTTGCTCGGCCCCAGCTTGTAAGAGCGCGGTGGACGGAAGGGAGAAGCGAGCAGGAGGTGGTATGGGGAGAGATAAGGGTGCGGTGCGAAGTACGTGTTCTCTTTGCTCCCCAACCCCTCCCCCCCCCCGCCCCCCCAAATGAAGTTATTTAAAACTGTCGGGAGAGACTTGGCGAGCGGAGAGAGGGTTTCTGTTTCTTCTTGTGATGCCCAGAATTGGTATTATTGTGGTTTTGCCCTTCGAAAAGGGCTGTGTGAATCAGCAAAGGGACAGAGGGTCTCCTGCATTCGCAAAAGTGTTCTTGAGCACAGCTCAAGGACTGGGCATGATGCGGAGCCTTGCACGAGGGAGAGGACACTCCGGCAACTCCTTGAATTGAGCACAAAACCTAAAGACAGGCTCTTTTGGGAATGGTGGGGGGGAGAAAGAGAGGCAGGGAGAAAAGGAGGAGAAATATAATATCTTGGGGGCTGGGGGAAGAGATTGCATGGTGTGAATGATGATGTGCACTGCTGAGGTAGCGGGGTCCGGGAAGGTCATTGGTGGAGCCTGGAAAGAGGACTCTAGAGAAGGAGAATTTTGCAAGGAGGTTAATTAAAAATAATCGACTCTGCATGTCCTCCTGCTCGATGGGCATGTGGTGGAGGGGGTGGCTCTGGCTCTCCTTGCCTTCCCCACCACAAAAGCCAGCAGTCCAGCTCTGACTGGTGCAGCTTCCTGCATCCTCCAGCTTGCCAATGTGACTAAACACGAGAGGAGGGAGAGAGACTAGTTTCCATGTCTAGCAGGGAAACTGCAGCAGGGAAAAGCTGTGTCCTGAATCCACAAGGACCTTCAGGGAACTGACTCACGCCAGTGGCGCATGAGCCACCCCCCTTTTACTTGACTCCAACAGTCTTTATGGCAATTTGAAGGATAGGATGCTGAAGCTTCAGAGCAGGGTCACATAGTTCTGTACAAACCCGCAAAAAGAAACAGTTGCTGCATGTCAGCCCATGCATTTATGCGGGAATAGGAAAAAAAAACCCCAAACAATCCAACACCAAAGTACTCAAGTCCTTGCTCTCTGGCAAATAGTTCTGAAGCATTTACCCGTTTTTTTTAGGATTTAAGGACCCTGCTCTCACACACTGGTTATGTCAGCATGAACAACTGCAGAATGACTTGGGAAAAACTGCACAACTCACCATGTCAAAACTCATCATTCTTTATCAAGTGGATCATGGCAGTACCCAGAGGCCCCATTCAGGGCTCACAGTTTCATTGTGTCGGATACTGTAGACACATGTAATAAGAGAGATGGTCTATGCCCAAAGAGCTTATGATCTTATCCCATGATGAAAGACAACAGGTGTATAGTACAAACCCATGGGGGAAGGATAAGGGAAAAACAGCCTTGAGAATAAAAAGCAACAGGCCCAGCCAGTGACAAGTGTTTGGTGTCAGAAGGAAGTTTTAAGGAGATTTGAAGGAGAACAATAAAGGAGCTTTACGGTTATTAATCGGGAGATTTTTCCATGCATAATGGCTAACTTGGAAGAGAAAATAAAATTGCTTGTTAAAAAATTGGACTGTGGAAAAATGAAGGTTTGTGCCATTGGTAAAGCAGAGTGACCATAAGGGCCTGGTATCTGGTGTGCTCTCAGGAAAAAGGTTCCCAGCTCCTTTCTAGTGCTTTAAATTTACATTTCTAGTGCCAGTGAAGAGTGGGATTTTTTTTTTTTTCTCTACTTCAGGCTTTTCTATCTTGTACTTCACATCAGCTTACCTTATGAAAAATACCTGAAGGTAAAGAAGAAAGTATTGGTATAGCTGCCTTTTTTTTTTTTTTTAAGGGATCTAAATGAAAGCCCACAGGTTATTTGCTATAGGAAGTTTAGTGTTATAAAAGTGTTATCTAAGTTGAGGCTTTGATGTCTGAATTACTCATAAGTATCAAAGCCACATATGAATTATGCAGGACATCCCCAAAATTATACCCATCTGTGAGTAGGTGGTGTTCCAACCTTGCTTCACATAAAACCTATGTGTGATGTGTAATGTCAAACTTACCCCTTACAGAAGTTTGGCATTGCTGACAGCTGGGGCTGTATTAAAAACCTACACTTTTATCCCCAAGACACTGAGGCAGGAACATCCCTAGCTCCCCTCTACTCGAGATTCACACCCACTTTCCTTATACCCTCCTGGAATTAAAGACTGCATCTGCCACAGTGAGTCATCAAGAGCTTAGTCATCAGCTTTATGCAGGATTTTAACTCCTGAGAGCAGAACTGGTCAGAAGGATCCTGCATTTCTTGAGGAGTTCCTGGCACATATTCTTCTCACATGTACCACACTAATGTGACACCTCTGTCAGGTTTTAGATATTATGACACTTTTAAAAGAAAACTGTTTCACCTGTACTCTGCCAACTAGTTTAGTTTTAAAAAATCTTTTCACATATAATTTTTTGAGTGTCATTTAAAAAATAATTCAGCCTGCCAAGTTTTTTTCTTGTTTGTTTGTTTTTGGTTTTGTTTTTAACTCCCTCCATATTGTGCAGTTTCACCAGGAGCAGGTTCTTATTCTGGACCTTTAATGTATCTAACTCATTCATTTTCCAACCTTGCAGATAGGGAACTGAAAGACTCAGTTATTAAAAAGAGAGGTGTTATGACTTTCCCATGAAACACATGGTATTTGCCATTTTTCTAAAATGTCTTGAGGCAGAAAACTTTTTAAAGCTTCTTTTATATATATATAAATGGAGAATAATATAAAAAGTAATGTTATTTTCAGTTTTCTTGACAAATAAGAATTTTTAGGGTATTTCAAAGCATGACATAAACGTGGATATAAGACTATCCATTAATCTCATCTCACTTGAGGCTGCTAGAATTGAGACATCAAGATATAAATGATTTGTTCTTTAACATAGAGAAACAGGAGCAATTTTAGGGCACAAATCATCTGACCTATTCTAGGCATCTACTTTAGGATGACATGACTCATGTGCTAAAGATGCTTAATTCTTCCTCGTGTATGGAGGGAGCCTATATTAGATGTAGACTTCTACATGACAGAGGTCTAGATAGGACTGCATGGATCCCACCTGCTGCCTTATATATGTGATTGAGCATTTCCCCAGAATGGCTGATGAGGGCACTAAACTATTAATACAGAAACACAAATTAACACTCCAAAGAAAACTCATGTGATCTCAGCAATGAAAAATGACTGAAAGTCTTGATTATCAAACATTAGATTGACCAGAAATAAAGAAAACATTTGTGAAAACAAAACAAAACAAAAAGCCATGTAATTCAGGTTAACAGGATTAATGAAAAAAATGTCTACAAATTTAGAAAATGTAAACTAGAGGAATGTATTTGCTTTCTCCCTTTAGAGACTGTAGAAAAAAAAAATAGCAGTATTTATGACCAAAAAGGTTCCTATAAGAATTCCAGAATTCAGCAGGAAAGGGCGTGTTCCCAGTTCATCAAATTTTCACACTAGAGTAATGTGAAGCATGCAGTTTAGATGGAAAATTCCAAGAAAACACCAGTGACAGTGTCACACAGCAACAGTGGGATATCTGACATGGATTCTTCATGATGTTATGGTATTTTGCAGTGTACAGGAATTAGTGAATTCACATAAACAAATACTGGCAGAATATGATCTTTGTGATCATCCTAGGGAGGGAGTTATTAGGGTCCATGTTTTAAGATATGTTAATTTGAGCACAAAAGTAATACGGCTATTTCCAGTCATGTAAAGTCAAGTGCATTGACACAAGTGTCAATACAATCTTTTTGAATGCATGTCCTTGTTGGTGATACCTGAAGGTAGACAGGGTGATGTAAGCTGCCTAATACGTTTGAAATTTCTCTGATGTGTTTATTTGTACATAGCTTGTATCTGCTGATTTTAGTAATGATTTTCCACTATGTTGCCAGTCCCTCCAGCTCAAGAGCCAAGGCGCCACTGATTGAAAGGAGAAAAGGGGAGGAAATCTGAGTTGCCACGTGTGTAGGCAACCACAGAGGCCTCCACATGGCAAACGATTTGTGTGTAGCAAGGCTCACAGAACTGCTCATTGAGAGAACCTCTTTGTCACAGCCAGCGCTTTGCTTTGTGCACCTTCCCTGCCCAAGCACACCTGGTGCCTCATCATAGCTTTATGCCTTCCTCATGCTCCAATATTGTCCGTACTCAGCCATAGCTGCAGTCTCGGTAGGGTTTGCCAGCAGGCTACAGGGCATCCCGGAGGCTCTTCCTTCGGCTGATATTCTTCCTCTGTAAACAGTTCACTGCCTGAAATATGAGGTGGCCTTTGTACACCAACCAAGGCTGGATGCAACTTACCAGGGCTAGACTGGAGCTGCAGCCAGCAGCCAGGTCCTCGCCACCTTGCCGGGCAGGGAGAAGGCGGCTCTCGGCACCCGCCCAGCTCTGCAGGGGCTGGGTGCGTGCCCCACTTACCGCTCCATGTGCGCCGCGGCAGGCACGCAGCACCCGGTGTGCCGTCCCCCGACGGATTAGGTCCGTGCCAGCTCCATGATGGCTCTATGCCCGCTTTCTGGAACGGCCAAAGACCTTGCGAGCTTTCCCGATGGAAGGGATTACCTCTCCCTCCACGGCACCGTGGCCACCCGGGACATTTCACGGGGAACAGCCCTGAGCCCGGGCCTGCAGCGGCCACCCGGGGCTGCTCCCCGCGGGCCGCGCCGCTGGCCCCGCCGGGGCAGGAGGGGCCGGGGCAGGAGCA